>PVIU01027488.1:0-20499 GCA_004026605.1 Ondatra zibethicus | reverse complement strand
CAGGGTATCAGGAAAGGTATCCCCCCTCTTCCCAGGGAGCTTAGATCCAGGGACGGTACCACCTGCTTTCACTGGTCAGAGTTTCACCTGTGTGTGTGTGTGTGTGTGTGTGTGTGTGTGTGTGTGTGTGTGTGTGCCCCATCTGCCTGTAACTTTTTGGAAGTTGAATCCACCCAGGGAAGGACAGTTGACCTACTTCATGCTGTGATTTAGATATGGTTTCTATCAAAACACATGGCGAAGCCCAATTTCTCCATGTGACAATTCTAAAGGTGATGGTTTTAAGCGCTAACAGTCACCGAGGCTACCTCATAATGAAGAGATTGACGTGCTTCCCAAAGAGTGGGTTAGCTATGGTGAAAGCGGTTACTATGCGCCTAGCACCTCCACTCAGACTCTCTCTCACATCCTTCTTCCACACGCGTTCACTCCAGCCTTCTGCTTTTTGCCATGAAGTTCTCACTTGAAGCCTAGCACATGCTAGTACCATGTTCTTAGCCTTCCAAGCTATAAGTCCAACAACCTTTTAAACATTGTCTCCTTTAAAATATATTTATTTTTATTTTTTATAAGGGTGCGTAGAGGCTAGTGATTGGTTTTGAGAGAACTGCTTCTTCCTTTCCACCATGTGTGTTTGGGGGATTAAACTCAGGTTGCCAGGCTTGGCAGCAAGTGCCTTTACTTGTTATCCCTGCCTTGCTTCATTATAAACTACAGTCTTAGGTATTCTGTTATAACAACAGACTAAGACAGTTTCGCAGTAGGTAACTGACTGTGGCTTCTGGGAAATTCTTTTTTTTTTTTTTACATGTTATATTTATTTATTTATTTATTTCCATACCTTGTTTTGTTTTTCTGGGAAATTCTTAATCCTCACACCTCCCCCTGTCCCTACAAAGAGATGACGAGGACACGCTCCATGGTCATGGTTACCTTCACCTGCTCCTTCAGGGTTGGCCTGGTTGAAATTTGCCAAAACGTTAGCAGCCAATGTGGCTTCTGAGGAGGGACCCGAGGAGCCCAGGAGGTATCAACATCCCAGGGGAGCTGATTTTCAGTCAGACCCCAAAGTCCTGGGAGCCTGTTGTCCAGGTCTGAGTCTATGAACTCTTCTACAGAGGAAGCCTGATCTTTTCCAAGTGACACACACTTGGGCATATTTCCACATAGGCGTGGCCTGCAAGAGTCTAGTTCAGACGGTGGCTGGACAGCAGGGCTTGGGGTTTGTGATGTGAAGGCTCTCAAGTGGTCACGGAGACCTTGTCCTGGAACTGAAAGTTTTAAATAGGGGTGAATTTTGATGAAAATTCTTCCATCTGCCAGAGCCCAATTTCTTTGAGGCACACAGATGTTTATTTCCTAACATGCTGCAAGTCTAACCTGGTTCATATATACATACATGCATATACAAACACATACATACATACATACTACATACACACATACATACTATACACACACACCACCACCACACATATGACACTGGGAGAACTACATGTGATGCTCCCAGGCAGCTGCTCAGCCTCCCTCTGTCATCCTGTCCCTGCTCAGTTCCCCTGTCATTCCTCAGCTTGTAGATCAAGAATCATAGCTCACTTTGACTACCTCTTGGCACCCTGTGCATAGCAACCTCTGTGTAACTCATGTTCTCTGATTGTCTCTCTCAGGACTTATGGTCAGACTGTTTTAGGTGAGTGGTTCCTATATTAATGCCTGAAAAACTACACTAGAAATTTAAACTTGTCACATGATCCTCAACTTGGCAGTACTGGCATTTGAGATCGGATAATTCTGTGTGCTAGGCCATATCCTGGGCACTGTGGGTGTTCAGCAGCATCCTTGGCCACTACCTACAGGATGTCAGTAGCTCCCTGGGTTAGAATGGTCAACAGATGCCTGTAGACATTCCTGTTCCTGAAGGGAGGAAGGGCTGCTGTTCATGGAAAGCCACTGAAATCAAATATATAAAAGAGGTTTGTTGGGGTTGGGAGGTAACTCGGTGGCAATAAAGTGCTGGTCATGAAGATATCAAGATCTGAGTTCAGATCCCTAACACCGTGTACAAAGCTGGCCACAGTGGTGTGTGTCTGTGTGCAAAGAGGTAGATCTCTGGTTAACTGGTAGAGTTCTGGGTTCAGTAGGAGACTCTGTCTCACAGAATAAAATGAAGAGCAACAGAAGACACCCGAAGTTGGTCTCTTGTCTCCACAGGCATGTACGCATGCGCGCGCGCGCACACGCGCACACACACACGCGCACACACACGCGCGCACACACACACACAGTAGTGAAGTTTGGAATTCCACAGACAGGCTCCTTTGCTGAAGCACTGGTCTCTTTCCAGACCAACAAGATTCTACAGAAATATAAAAGGTCAAACATGAACATGGAGGTCATGGAACTAATCCAGTAGCTGTTCTCAAAGCCAGAGATTAATTTTAACAATATGCTTCTTTAGCCCACCAAAAGTATTGTCATGTCAGCAGGCAATCAAATAATTATTAATGGAGTCATCAAAAGCCTGTGTGTATTTTTCTCTTAGGACCAGCACATGCGGAGTGCTCATTAGCCTCACGTGACTACTGGCTGTGTCTTCAGACAGAAGGAAATGGCTTGCTGAGAGGGGTCCAGCCCAGCTCATCTTTAGACCATGCCTTCACCTCTCAGCAGAGCCAGGCAAGTCTGCCCTTCCTCACTAGGCTCCCATTTACCCTACATCCCAACAACCTACAGGGGAGTCTGGATGGCACTGAACACACTGGAAAAGTCACCAAGTGCCTCCAATCTGCTAAAGAAATGGGCACCCCTGAGGAGGTACAAGGATCCCCAGTGCCCTGACCCTCCCCACACAGCAGCCTCCAAGGAGCACTCCCATGCCCCACCCATCTCCAAAGACCCATCTTTATCCTCTGTGCTAAGAAGGCAGGTTGTCCCCAAGCACTAGCAAGTGCTGGCCTTCTGAAAAGCTGTTCCATCTTTTTGTTTGTTTGTTTTGGGTTTTTTTTGGGGGGGGGGAATGAGGTTTCTCTGTAGCTTTGGAGTCTATCCTAGAACTCTGTAGACCAGGCTGGCCTTGAACTCACAGAGCTCCGCCTGTCTGCCTCTCAGTGCTGGGATTAAAGGCGTGTGCCACCACCACCTTGCTTGCTCTTTAAAGACAGGTATTTTCATCAGAAGTAACCTCACTCCCGGCCAAGAAGTTGCTGCCTGGGGGAAATGCTAGTCTCTTTTCTGGTCTAGTGGCTGGATCAGGAGGCTACATCGCTGGGATACTAGCTGGTGGCCGAGTCCTGAACTACAGATTGTAATCTCTTGCTTTATTTGACTTTTAGTACCCGCCCTACCTCCACCCCCGCCCCCACCACCTTCCCAACAGTGCGGTTCCGCGCAGGTCTTACTCTGGTATAAGGTAGGCAGGTGTGAGACCCACTCTACCTCTGCCTCCGGGTTGGCTGGGGGTGGAGTTGAGGGTGGGGTGGGGCTGCTCCCAGCAGGCTGGCCTCAGACTTGAACTGCAGAAGCCTGGGTATGGCTAACCCTGGTAGGGTCATTTCAACTTTTACTGTGAGTGAAAAGTAAAGTTTTCCTCCAGTTGCCACCTGTTTACCTATAACGATAGGGTGGCTGTAAAACATAAAATGTAGGGTGGAGGTGCTCACCACCTACACACTTTAAATAGCTACTGCCCTGTACGATCTCGGGTCTGACACCCCGCCCCCGCCCCCCCCCCCCCGAATCTCACTAGAACGACAGGCACATAGGCTCACGCACTCACTGCCCAGGTGCCACAGACCCAGGGTGCCTTCCCCCACCTGTACCCGGGCAGGACAGCTCCTTGAGTGTCCTCGCGTTTGCCAGGGGAAACACGCTGTGTGCCTAGAAATCCGAAATCCACAGGAATTTGTACTCACCCCTCCTGGCCTGTCTGATCTTTGGGCTCAGCATGCTGCAGCCGCCTGGCCAGACTTGCTGGGCCGACCATGCTGCCATCCGTTTCTCTTTTCTCTTCTTTTTGGCCAATGGCCCTTCATGCCTAGCTTCTTCGAGACCCGGGGGCCACTGGCGACACCCCTTCGGCTCCCGCTCCTGGCTCCGGTTTGCCTTGGACTACATAAATCCTGATGCATTATTTATCCATTCCAGAATTAATTTCCATCCAAGCGGACCATTAAAGTCACAGTGATGTTTGGTAATCAATCACTGGCCAGGGCGGGGCCCGCCTGGCTATCGTGTTCTCCCGGCTACCCATTCCTGAAGGAGGAGGAGGAGTCTTGGGCCTCAGGGGCGGGCAGGTGGGTGGGGCCATCTGAAGCCCAGTGGAGATTGCAGCTGGCTACAGGTCCCCAGGCACTAGAGATCTGTGCGCCAGCCGGCCTGCCGCTAAGAGGGCGGAGGACACACATAGCACCATGGTTGGCTGGGCTAGCACGCCCTACTTCAGATTAGGGAGTGGTGAGACCCCTCCAGGCCCACCCAAGAGGTCAGGCATCTCAGCTCACTGCCTTTCTTGGAAGGAGCGGGCATTCTGCCATTGCTCACATCCTCAGCAACTCCACTATCAGAAAGAGTCCTGCTGAGGCTATCGACCATCTCCGTAGTAAGGGGAGAGAAACCAGTGCCTGAACAGGGTCACAAAACTTCCCGAGTTGAGTAACAGATCTCTGCTAAGACCAGCATAATTCGGTAACAGGTACATACTGGGCCCTTTATTGGGCCCCACCTCAACCCTCTAAAAATTGCTGTACAAATGTAGTCACAACCATGTGTTTCACTCTCTCCCTGTTGCCTTTTTTTTTTTTGTAGTTGTTGCTGTTGTCCATTTTTGTTTTTTGGGGTGGGAAGGGGCAGAGTCTTGCTATGTAGCCCAGGCTGGTTTTGAACTTTTGATCCTTCTGCTTCACCCTCTTGAGTGCTGAATTACACACAGATCTTTTTATACCCTGGCTATAAACTTACGCTATTCTATGAAGACTGTTTCTCAAAATACTCCAGTTCTGACCACTGTATGGTAAGAGCTCTCACCTTGAGAGTGTCCCATGAACATGTAAGGATGTGACCCTCCCCCCTGCTTTAATATTTCTATGTATGTCATGTTCGCTGAGTCTCAAATGTCCCACTGACACCTAATCAACGTCAGCAGCTTCAAGGGAAGCAATCCAGAAAAGGTGGGAGCGTCCAACCTCAGTGGGAGGACTAAGAGTGAGAGGGAGGTCTGCAGGATGCGGTAACCCCACACCCAGTCAACAGGAGGAAGGGTACACACAGGGCAGACCCATTCAGCCTCAAGCCAGTTCTTCTGATCTTAGGCTGCTCCTCAGGTGGAGGAGTAGGGATCCTGACATGACATCCAAAGCCTTCCCCAGGCCCTCCTTCCTTCCCCTCTGTTCCATGCCTGTCGCTCCTGTGGTCCTCCGTGCAGGTTATGAGAGGTCCCTGTATGTCCCCTTTCATATGCAGCCCCTGCTCCCATGGCCTGTGCCTCTGTACAGACGGTACCCCACCTCTGGAAACTTTCCCTACATTGCTTTAGCTTCAGAGGTCTTGTCTTGCCATGCTTTTAACCCCCGACCCCGCCGCCATTGTGAAACTGCCCTGATTCTACCAGTTGGGGGAGACATTAAGCACTTCCCCCCCCCCAGCCCTCACACACTTTGCTAATCTTCTTGTTCTCCCAACCTCGAGCCCCACAGGGCTTCATGAAATGCTCTGTGAAGGACGGTGTGCACAGAGGATGGGGACATGGCCCGGTGGGTAGAATGCCACCGTGGAATCACAAGAATAAGAATCCAGATTCTTAGAACCCACATAAATCCTGGGTGAACATGTGGCAGCTTGTCTATAGTTCTAATACTTGGGGGAGTGGAAACAGGGGATCCTGGGAGCAAGCTGCTTAGCTAGACTTGCCCAGTTCTGGGATCAAGTGAGAGACCCTTCCTCAATATACTAGGTAACCTCTGCCCTCCATACCCAGGTACATACATGTGTATCCACATATATGGGAACACACATACATGCACTAAACACACAGGCATGCATGTGCGTGTATGTGTGCACACACACCAACACTCCATATGGACAGATCAGAAACACCATTGCATGGTCCCTCTCCTTTAAGGCCAAGCACAATCCAGACCAGGCTAGGACAGAGCCCACCCAGGAAGGATGACAGAATATGGAGCTGGACAACTCACATGTTGACACCAGGGTCACGGGGCAAGTCCCGTGGCCGGTGACAGCATCTTGAGCAATCCGGAAACCATCTGTGAGTAATGCAGCCTGGCCAGTGTTCCCGTGAGCCAAGGGCCAGTGAATGCCAGAGCCTTGGTCTAGCGCTATTCACGATTGTTTTGCTTAAGAAACCACCTCCGGGAGCTTTTCCTGTGCATCTGCTTCCCGAGGACTTGAAGTCATTGCTCTCATCTGCCTGCTTTTCTGGCCATTAGAGAAGGAGAAACAAAACCACAGGCTCTGAGTTCAGACTGGAGAGGGCTGGAGCTAATCTAGTTGGGACCACGGGGTCAGTGGGTGGAGGGCAAACTGACTCTTCCGTTTTCTTGTCCTGACCCCGGATTCTGTTCCTAGTCCTTCTGATGCAGGATTCGTGGGCAGTACCTGGAAGGGGCTGTAGTGCCCCCCCCCGCCCCGCAGCAGTGGATGTTGGAGGCCTCCAGATCCTTCCAGAGCTTTCGGGTAACAATGGGGACAAGAGCAGGGCTATGGGGTTTGTTGAATGTGAAGACTTCGAATAGCTTGTATTTGAAGAAACAGTGTTATTCCTCCAGGTATAAGTTGAACACCATGAACAGGAAATGGGGTTACTGGTCAGTATGGCAGCAGACACTGGGAGTGCCCACCCCTTCTGCCTGTTTCACAGTGCAGCTCTTACCCCCCTCCCTACCCCAGCACTGCAATTCCAGTGGCTCTGTTCTACCTCTGCTACTCCTGCTTCACATCCTTCAGCATTTTCTACGGAAGCTCAGGAGCAGGCACTGAAAGGCGTGAGGGGGACTGAGAAGGACAGAAGTCTCCAGAACCACTTGTTAAAATGCACATATGTTGGAATACCTGCCCATCAACAGTCAGCCCAGAGCTAGGGTGCTTTCACTATTGTGGCTCTCTCCCTTGGCTGAACACTGGAGACTTTACAGAAGAGTACCTGCACACCATACTGCAGCTCTTCTTAACCAGCGCACACACACAGTCATCCTGGGGCTTGTGGAATTGTGACCTACATGCAGCCAGGGCAAGGAACCACTGCCTTAGAAGACAACTCCACATGCCTGGGGCTAGAGCTCCCGAGGTGACCTTTGCCTGCTGCCATCCCGAGGGAGATGTCTTCTTATGGATAGGTGTCTGTGTCAAACCTTCATCCAGCTAGAAAGAACTCTAAGCTCTAATGAGAAAGAAACCCATTGCGTGTAGAGCCACTGGTGCTATTGCATAATCTGTGCACAAAAATATACAAAGGGGAGTGGGAGGGTTGGGTTTGGGCTGGACCAGCAAGCATTGAAAGTGGCAGCTAGGATGGGAAACTTTTCCTTAATTTTCACAAAGATGCCACATAGACAGTGGATCCCTGCTTCCCTTTTCCAAACACTTCTGGATTTTCGATAAAAGCGTGTTTTTGCAAACAGCGCTGACCCGGCTTTCCAGAGCCTGTTCCCAGTCACCAGCACCACTGTTCCCTGCTGCGAAGAGGCCGCTGCCCTCTCCTTAGCCTGTCACTCAAGGTCATCATTTCTGCCTTTCCCGCTGCCTACCCAGTGGGGTTCCCAGCCAGCCAGCTGGTGTTAACCCGTAAGGAAGCTGATGGTTACATTTTCAGTAAGTTTGCAAAGTTGCTAATTTATGATGGACACCGTCAGAAATTGAACAATATAAACCTGTAATTAAGTAAACAGTGTTTCAAAATTTATTACTTCCTAATCCATTTGAGTCATCCATATGGAAAATACAATATGTTCCTGCTGTCATGCTGATCCCCCCAGTTCAGCGCTATCATGCTGGGAGAATTCACAGCGTGGAAATCTGGCAACCTTGTAATTCAGAGCATAGGAACCCCTTTCTCTCTTTTCATCTCCCTCTGACACATGCCAGAGACCCCAGGAACCCTCTACAAGGTAGGGGAATATGCTCCTCCTGCCCATTTGCCAGCCCATCTCCACGCCCTTCTCTACCACCTTTACTGTGTGCCCTAGTCAGCATGTGGAGCTCCTGGTCTGAGCAGAGAATGCTAGGTCTCTATTGGAATCAGCCCCTCCTTCCTCGTGGATGTGCTGTATTGTCAGTCACCTACAGTTAAATGTGGTTGAGTTCTGGCCAGAGTATATGAGTAGAAGGGATGTGGTCATTCCCAGGCCTGGGATACAGCACTCTGACTCCTGACAGCCTTGCTGTCTGGTCAATTAGGATAGGGAACTTTGGAAGTCCTATGTAAAGGTGGTAAGGGCCATGCAGACTAAGTCCTGAATGGCTGTGTGAAACATATGAAAAGCAGATTGAATGCACATGGTGAGATTTGTCACATGGCTAGTTCTCTTTGTCACCACAGCTGGCTTTCCACTGGATCCAGTTTCACCTGTCCTCTGCCCATGAGATTTTTGAAACATCCAATGTCAGCTCCCTGTTCATCTCCACGGTTAGAATGAGTCACCCCTGAGGCTCTGGGGACCTTCTTCTACAAGGAGAGAGAGAGGGAGAGGGAGAGCGAGAGAGAGAGGCTGGTAAGAGTATGAGCTCCTGTTGATTTCACATAAATCATCAGGTTGGACTGAAGAACTCCTTATAGATTTTAAAACTGCAAAATGGTGTGGGAGTCATCATAGGTGAACTTTTGGGCCGCTTTGGTGGCCTTGCTTTGTTGGTGCTATGGGCATGTCCTCCATCTGTGTCACCACTGAGAAGGTGGAGGCTTCAGGACTCTCAGTTCCTGAGGGCAGGCCTTCCTCCCCGCCTTCTCCCTCTGACCCTTATCTGTCATCACTGGCCTTTTAGTTGGTGCTGTCTCTGTGTTGCCTCCCATGGCACTCACTGTCATGGCCAGGCCCTTGAAAAGGGTTCAGGGTCTTAGCTTCCCACTTTTCTGGGAATGATCTATTTAGTGTCTTGGTACCCAAGTCAGGATAAAGATGCAATATCTGAAATCACACACTGAAAAACTGCCCAGACATACTAGACTAGGACAAGAGAGACAAGCCCAAAGCATGGAGGTTTGCTTACAAAGCCCCTAATTATGATGGTCAGTTGATACTCACTGTCAGTTTGGAAATTCCTAGGAGACAGACATCTGGGCATGCCTATGGTTATGTTTCAAGAGAGGAAAAACTGAGAGAGGAAGACAGACTCCAATTGTGGGCAACACTATCCCATAGGCTGGGATCCCAGACTAAATAAAAAGTGAAAAAGTAGGAGGCCAGATGTGTGTTATTATAGTGATATTTTATTTATGCTTTAACAAATAAAGCTTGCCTAAAGATCAGAAGGGTAAAGCTAAGCCACTAGAGATCAGACAGTGGTGGCACACACCTTTAGTCCCAGGATTTGGGAGACAGAGGCAGATGGATCTCTGTGAGTTCAAGGCCACACAAGATCAATGCAGAAACAAATCCAGGTGGTGGTGGCCTATACCTTTAATCCCAGTACTAGGGAGTCACATGCCTTTAATCCCAACCCTAGAGGGAATATAAAATGAGAGGAGAGAGAGGCTTAGTCTGCTTAGTCTGCAGCTGCCCAGCCTTGGTAGAGGTACGACTCCTCTAGTGGCTTAGATGCTTTGCTTTCCTGGTTTTTGGGTTGAACCTGTCTCAGGGTTTTTATTATTCATGCTACATGTGGTGCTCAACATTTGGGGGTATGCATTCATGAAAAAGCTGTTTGCCTGAGGCTTTTTAGCCACCAATACAGGCCAGGGCTGCACATGGGACTCCAGGCCTACCCGGCTAAGCTTTCTCTCTCTCTCTCTCCACCATGGATTGTGGGCTCTCCCTGTACCCCCTTCTCGGGCTGCTGCCAAACTAGGTAGCTGACTTGAAATCCAGTTAGGCTTTTACTGTTCTCTGCAGCAGCAATCAGCCTCACGTCTTGATCAACATCGTTGGGAGATTTGGTAAGACAATTGGGAATTCTTAAAGGGAGGAATTAGTTAAAAGAGAGAGTTTTCCCCCCACATTAAAAAAATGGGAAAAACCATTATAATGGAGGGATTTTGGTCTCTGTATGACGATATGCTAGACAGTTTGAAAATGGAATGATTAAATGAGAGGATATCTAATTTAGATGGGATTTATGTAATGTCAGTTGTAAACATTATCAGCATCATGATTTTTGTCTTATTACTAAAAAAGCTGATTAATCTGAGTGCTAAGATACAGACCTTGGAAAAATCTAATAAAATAGATGACAGAGAGATTCAAATCCAGACAGAAGAACTTAATGGAGGGCCAGTTTCAGTATTTCATTATAAGAATAGAGAGGAATAGCCTAAGGTTTTCAGACAATCAACCTTAATATATCCAGTAACCTTACAGGAATTGCCAAGTGGCAGAGGCTCTGTTATAGCTAACTGGACTCCTGGGTCATTGTTAGATTTTAGGAGATTCAAGGAAGCAATAGTCTCATATGGCATGTGAAACAATTTCACCTTTTGTGAAATAAATGTTAAAGTCGTGGTCAATTTGTAATAGAATTATCCCTAATGACTGGGAAGATTTGGTTAATGGTGTTTGAGAGACTGATCAACAATTACAATGGAGTACCTTGTTCAGAGAAGAGGCTAAAATTATTGAACAATGGAGCTAGAGATAGGGAAATCTCCCAAGATCTAATTCTTGGAGGAGACTATGCTACTATAGAAAGGCAGGCTGTATATGATGACTACATCCTGGATTTATGCCATGCAGTGGCTTTGAATGCTTGGGATAGAATTGGAGACATAGTAAAGAAAATTGCATCACTTACTAAAGTCATGCAGGGCCCAAAGAAAGCCTTTATGGATTTCTTACAAAGATTGATTTCAGCAGTAAATAGAATGATACCAAATTCAGAAGCTAGACAAATAATAATTGAAACTCTGGCTTTTGAGAATGCCAATTCTATATTCAAAAGGATAGCTAGGCTGTTAAAGGTAAGGTCAGCACCTTTGGAGGAATGGATCTGAGGCACAATCAATATTGAATCTCATGACCATGATGATAAATAGATAGGAGAGATGATTTCCAGAGGTTGAGGAAAAATCCTAATATCAAACATTATAATTGTGGCAAACAAGGTCACTTTTAAAGGGATTGTAGACAGGGCATTTCTAGAAACAATGTTTTTTTTTCTAAGAATAATCCATTAAGAATGTCCCTCCCTTCTGTATTTTTTAGAAGATGCAGCAAAGGCAGGCATTGGACTAATGAATATAGGTCAATGAGGAATATTCATGGTAATCCTTTGCCATTGGGAAACTCTGTGAGGGGCCTCTTTCAGGCCCCTATGCCAAATCTGGTTCAGTCATTTCCTGCCATCATAGAGGAAACTTCTTCCCAGAGCAATTAAAGAATCTAATGTCTAGTGTTAGAAATCATACTGCTCTGGATAATAGCACAGCTATAGAAGAGATAACAAAAAATTCAGGAGAAACCATAAAGCAAGTATTTGGCAAACTTCTATAAATGAACAAAGACCAAAATTAAAAATACAAATAAATGACATTGTCATTAAAGGTCTGGTAGACACAGGTAAAGATGTAACAATAATTTCATCAGAATCTTGGCTTCCAAATTTGCCACTTCAGGATGTAAATGTTCAGTTTTTAGGGATTCAAACTTTATTTCAGGTAAAGCAGAATGAGAGATGGGTCAAAAGTATAGGATCAGAAGGTCAGAGACTAACATTAAAACCATATGTAGCTAGTTAACATAGCAATGAGTTTGGGGAGATGTGATTTGTTACAGCAATGAAATACTCAGAATAAAATCCCCCCAATCTTAGAAATAAACCATAAGTTAACATCTGTTTCTGGGAACAATATTAGAAGGTTTTATAAAGAACAATCACCAGCCATTCAGGTTGCACAAGAACAGGGCACATAGCTGCTGATATTAAAGGCACCAACAGCCTTACGTTTAAAGTGTCTGACAGACTAACTTGTATGGGTTATGGCCTTTAATAACAGAGAAACTGTAGATCTTAGAACAGCTGGTATAGGAGAGAATAGATGCTCAGCATATTGAAGAATCAGCCAGCCCTTGGGATTGTCCTGTATTCATTGTTAAAAAGAAATCTGGAAAATGGAGAATGGTAAGAGATCTAAAAGTTATTAATAAGATGATTCAGCCAATTGGCTCTCTACAGTCTGGCATTCCTTTGCCTTCTCTATTGCCTAAAAGATGACCTCTTATAGTTATTGATTTAAAAGATTGTTTCTTCACTATACCTTTACAAGAAAAAAACAGGAAATTTGTCTTCACAGTGCTTACTTGTAATAATTCTCAGCCTGCTAAAAGATATCAATGGAATAGCCCTATCCTGTGCCAATATTTTGTAAGTCAGCCATTGGATATGATACATTTCCTGAATCTATACATTACATAGATGACATTTGCTATCTAATTCAAAAGTTGATACTTTAGAAAGAATTTTGAAGAAGTAAAGAAAATTTTGCCTTGTTGGGGATTAAAACTTGCTCATGAAAAAATATAAAGAGGAGATTCTATTAATTATTTAGGTTATAATATAGGGTTATAGAAAATAAAGGTGTAAGTTAGGAGATATCAATTGCAGACTCTTAATGACTTCCAAAGTTTGCTAGGAGACATTTCCCAGTCCATTATTGGGATAAAACATGATGATCTAATTAAAGAAAAACTTAGATGTTGACAAGGACTTAAATGGTCCAGGGAATTAACAGCTGAAGCTGAGAGAAAATTGACTTTATTGAAGAGAAATTACAGGAGGCACATGTGGATCCTCTGGATCCAAATCTGAACTGAATTCTGGTCATATTACCCTCCAAACATTCCCCTACAGGAATTTTAATGCAGAAGGAAATATTATCATAGAATGGGTCTTTTTACGACATAAACTGAGCAAAAAATTAAAAACTTATGTAGATAAGGTCTCTGAGTTAATTATAAAAAGAAAATTGAGACTTCATCAATTAGTAGGAATTGACCCTGCAGAAATTGTAGCACTATTCACTAATGATGAAATTGACAAATCATGGGAGGAAAGTGAACCCTGGCAAAGAGCTTATAGTATCCTTTGTGAGAAATTAGCACCAACTCTCCAAAAGCAAGAAAATTTGACTTATAAAGAGTGTTAATTGGATTCTTCTTCACATTGTAAGGAACACAGCAATAACTGGAGCACCTACATTCTATACTGGTGCAAATAAATCAGAAAAGGCAGGTTACAAATTAGAAAAATTAAGTGAAGTAGAGCAAAGCCCTTATGAGTCTGTACAAAAGTCAGAATTATATGTTATTCAAATGGTATTAAGGGATTTTAAAGAACCTCTCTCATAGTTACTGATTCACAATATGCAGAAAGAGTTGTTTTGCATATTGAAATTGCTGAATTTATACCAGATGATACAAAATTGACTTCGTCATTTATTCAGGTACAAGATATAAAACACATACAATCCCATATGTGTCTACTAGGTCCTCTAGCACAAGGTAACGCAGAAATTGATCAGTTATTGATTGGAAATGTGCTGAAGGCCTCAGAATTTCATAAAAAAGCATCACATCAATAGCAAAGGTTAAAAAAAGGACTTTTTCATTACATGGCAATAAGCCAAGAAGATTATAAGGAAATGTCCTGTTTGTTTTTAAACAAGCAAATACCACTACCTGCAAGAAGTTACTCAAAGGGTACTCAAAGGAATTAAATCTGGCAGATGGGTGTGTTCCATTTTGTATAATTTGGACAATTAAAATATGTATACCACACTATTGATATCTATTCAGGTTTTCAATGGGCAAATGCTTTAAGTTCAGAAAAGACTGATTTAGGAAACAAACATTCAGTAAACAAACTTGCCATCATGGGTATACCTGCACAAATACAGACAGACAATGGTACAGCATATGTCTCTAAGAAAATGAAGCAGTTTTCTGTTTATTATAATATAAATTATATTATAGGTATACCTCATAATCCTACAGGACAGGCAGTTATAGAAAGAGCATATCAAACCCTAAAGGATATGTTAAATAAACAGAAAGGGATAATTAAGACCCCCATAAATAGATTGCATAATGCATTATAAACTTTGAATTTTCTAAATGTTAATGAGAAAAGAACAATAGCTGCAGAGAGACACTGGATAGTAGAAAAAAACTACAGAATTATATCAGCCAGTAAACTTTAAAGATGTACTGACCTCAGAATGGAAACTAGGACATGTGTTACGTTGGGGAAGGGGCTTTTCTTTTGTTTCCACAGGAGAAGAGCTATGGATACCATCAAATTGATAAAGATTTGATTTGAGCAAGAGATACATCTTAATTAGAAAAGATGACAGTTCATCAAACAGGCCTATTTATCTGTACTAACCTACAAAACTAACAAATGGTTTTAATTTGATCAGATATAACTTGCCAAAACAGAATCTCCCCAAAGTTAGGGTTGGGGAAGGGTTTGTTTCTGTCTTTTCAGGAGAATAAAGGTATCTAGCTAAGGAATCTGAAGACTACTGAGACATCTGAAAAAAAAGGGAAAATCATCCAGAAAAAAATGTCTCAGAAGAAGAGTAAATTGGCCTATTGGTGTATCATACTTCCAACAGGGCAAAACTTTATAAATCTTCCCAAATGTTTGTTTCTGCTGTTCTCTACAGGCATATAATACAAATGGCCTTTTTTGTAGTCCCAGTCCAATTAAGATTAAATTAAGATTAAAACTGGCTTTGGATTTGGAGTGTGGCTCTCTCCTTCTCTAAACCCAAGCATGTGCATTAAAGTGAAATTCAAAATCTCTGTCTCCTGTCAGAAGAGCCACTGATATGGGACCAAGGAAAAACAAATATTTAAGGAATATTTTATTGCTACTAATCTCATAATCCTTTGGTTTTATATTGAGCCCTTGACAGTTTTTTAAGGTATAAGGCTTATACGATTAATATATATATATATATATGCATATCCATATTTTAAACTTTTGTCACAATATTAATGCTCATATAGAGTATTAACTAATTCTAGAAAAAGGTTTCATCTACCTTCCTGTACATGATTTCAGGTTGGAGTCTCTATCGGTTTCTGCAGTGAACCAGTAGCACACATAACAGTGTGATCTTTGAAGTCTCCATAAGGAGACTGGGGCCCCACAAGAACAACTCCTCCAGGACCAAGATAACACTGCTAAGCTGAAAAACACCACCTGAGGATCGACTTTGAACTACAAACTGCTCAGAATAATTTTAAGGTGGCTAGCTGAGATGATCCAGCCCAACAGACTGTTCTGGCCAGGACTTGAGACAAGCTCTGCAATTTCCCATTACACAGAGACTGGACCAAAAAAAAAATGATATAGCTACCTCTCCCAGGACTTGACAATTAACCCAAATTTTTCTTTTCAGGACCCCCTAAAAATACCATCACCTCCAGACAGCAGGAAGTAAATTTAAAAATATGATATCTACATGTAGGTTTGTTGGCTGTTCAATGGGTTATGGATATTTGTCATTATTTAAGGGATTAGTTACAAGTTAGTGTTGGTAATGGTCAGGAAAAAAGGCTAAACAACGGAAATTAGATTCAAAGTTTTTGGTTTAAAAAGAAAAAGGGAATATAGATATGATAGGATAAAAGGGTAGATTATTGAATCTACTCTAAAAAGAAAAAAGGGGGATATAGTTATAATAAGATAAAAGGTAGATTATTGAATCTACCTTTAAAAAACAACTACTAGTTTAAATGTTTTACAATGGATTGGATTTTTGTATATTGTATACAAATTTTGTATATTGAGATCAATTTTGTTAGAACATACTGTACATACATATCTACTCTTGTTCAAGTATTGTACCTATATAACTCATTTATCAATGCAATACAAATTTTTAGTCCTTGAAATTATTATTACCAACTGTTTAGGATAATAAGGAAATGTAGGTTAGTAGTTAATCAACTAGTATAATCAAACTTGTAGTCACATTAAGTATATTTTCAAGGTCAAACAAAGATATATTTTAGATAGATCATCTTCAAACACTTCAGAGATCTACAGAATATGGCATTTAAGATGTTTTAATAACCTAGGGTCTTTTCTCTCTCTCTCTCTCTCTCTCTCTCTCTCTCTCTCTCTCTCTCTCTCTCTCTCTCCCTCTCTCTCTTTTTGATAATGAGACATGTCTACCCCTGTCAGCACCAATCTACTTCAGAGAAGATAATGGGCATCAAAGAAACTCGACATGGAGTTTACTTTCTTTGTGGCAAAAGTAAGCTACTCGGCAAGAAAATGTCCTTGCCTCAAGTGATGACAGTATGCTGCCCTAAGTGGACAAGCAGGACACAAAAGAAAGTGACCGCCAAACATTGTCAAGACAAGGTGGGACAGTCCTTCAGAATATCCGGTTTCACAGAAAAGTCTGTTGGATATGCTAGGCCCATAGGCCTAAGAAGATACCCCAATGTTTCAGAGGAACTTTGGGTGACTGTCCAGGCAGCCAGCTGTTTCTGTCATTTCTCACATTTTTTTTTTTTTGGCAGTCACTTGCTTGCAATTCCTGCTTATTCAGTTAATATTATTTCCTTCTTGGGTCTCTGAGGGAATTGAAGATTATATAGTTATAGTCATAGATTTCCTTGTTTACCAGATGCAGAAAGTAAGTTATGATAAAAAGTAAATTAGGTACAAGACTTTGGACTCACCAAGATAGAATGGATATGGAGTATTTTCTTTGAATTTGTCAAATGCAAATGGACTAGACATTGTTGATGTACTTATTACCTATCATGTATATACAGTTATTGGATTTACTATATATAGTTTTTCTTATATTAGTTATAGCCTTTTTAAATTTTAGACAAAATGGGAAACAATGATATTTTATTTATGTTTTAATAAATAAAGCTTGCCTAAAGATCAGAAGAGCAAAGCTTCCAAAGACGAGAAAAGCCTGAAGTTGACTGGAAACCTGAGTGTGGTTGTTTGAATTTGAACGGCCCCCATAGGCTCATGTGTTTGAATACTGGTCTTCAGCTAGTGGAACTGTTTGGGAAGGATTAGTAGATGTGGTCTTGTGTTTGTGTCACTGTTGGGTGGTGGGGGTAGGGTTTGGATGTTTCAAATCCAGTCATTCCCAGTTAGCTCTCTGTGCCTTCTACTTGTGAATAAGGTTGTAAGCTCCCAGCTACTGCTCCAGGACCATGCCTGCCTGCCCGCTGCCGCTTTCCACCGTGATGACCACGGACTCACTCTAAAACTCAAGTTCCCAATAGCTCTTTCTTCTATAAGTTGTTTCGGTCATGATGTCTCTTTACAGCAGCAGAAAGGTAACTAAATCTCTGAGGCTCACCCCAGGAGAGCAAGCAGCTAGTGGCAGTTGGTTCACCCTACTCCTGCTTGCAGGGTAGCAAATTCTTTCTTGAAGGGTACTCTGTCTCTATGTGAGCTCTACTATAGACCTCACGTGTGTCACTTTTAAAACTTGGCAAATGTCAAGTTCAGGACAAATACTGCTCATGTAAGAGTCTTTGTCTAACCTGGACAAGTGCCTGGGACTTGGTGGCTCTGAGGAGCCTTCAGATTAAGAATCAAATTATTCAGCTGCAAATTCTTTTGCAGAGAGAAGGTTTCTATCAGAGCAAGTGTGAGACTGGGTCCCTAAGCAAGGTGGGGAGGGAATGGCTGGTTTTGTAGGGACCCATGACCGGCCTATACTATTGGTCAAGCAGAGTCCTCAGCTTCTATCAGTCTGAGAGAAAAGAGGGGCACAAGGTCTTTTCCACTGAACAAGGTAGAAATCCAGGTGTTGTCATCATCCATGAAGCAGTGTGTGGCAGAGATCGGGGAGGGCAGCCATTAAGATGGGCTGCCCAGTTGCTAGGAGCACCCCTGATCTCACAGGGGTTCAGTGACAGTCTGAAGTGACTTCTCCTCCCTGAAAGCAAAGGTTTCAAAGGGAGGTCAAAGGCTATGTTTGAGAAAATGAAGATCCACTGTTTTGGTCAGTTTTGCATTGTCCATTAACAAGCTTGATCCCTAGTAAAAACACCTACCTGCAGAGGAGAGACCTCAATCAGATGGCAAGAGTAGATTGTCCCAGTGTCCCCTTCTGTGTTCATGTCCCTCCTACAGCCCCCATCTCCCTACTCAGCTCTTCCAAGAGGAAGCTCCTCACCTTGCCATCTCTGCCTGCTTCCGTTCATCTCCCTGCCTTTTATGCTTGTTGTCCATCCCTTGCTGGGTCCTTTCTCCAAGGCCACAGACAGCCCAGTTTTTTTCTCTCCTAGTTAGAACTTGGTTGCTTGCTGGACACTATCCAGCCCATTGCTGACTCAAAGAAAGTTCCCAGGTGCCTCTTTGGAAACCATAAAGAACTGATCTGCTTGGTCCCCAGTAGGCAGTCAGACATGGCTATATGACTAGGGCCTGGCTAACCTGGACAGAGTCAACTTTACAGTCTGCAGCAGAGACAATGTTCTGCAGGGACAACAGGACTCTGTAGCATGGGGAGGTGTCCTGCAGCAGGGTCCTGCCTGTGCTGCTAGAATGAAGGCCTGCTGTGCACTGCCATTTCTGTTCATTTTCCAAACTGGCTTCAACTCCCAAAGAGTCTTGTAAACTTCCAATAAATTCCCCTTATTGCCTTCAGCTGCCTTGGTTTCCTTTTCACTGAAACTGAAGCCTGCATGATACCCCTCAGTCCAAGCTTGACTGGTCCTCATCCCTCTGGCTTTGTTATCTTCCGAAACCAACACAGACACGCAGTCTCCCCCTTGTCCATTCTCAACTGAAGTCATTTCCTTCCCTATTTTCCTGGTTGTGCTACCAACTTCATCTCAGTCTAGAAACCAAAGGTCATCTTTCCAGACCTGGTTCCCCTCTAGTCCTTTGTCCTGTTTCCTCGAGAGGTTCTTGTTGGACAGTACTGACTCGACTTCTATTTGCCTAATGGATGCCTCTGGGTGAGGTCCTACTACCAACCTACTTTCCTCCCAGTCTTTATTTTATCCTAATCGGTTTCAAAACCTAACTGCGGCTTAGTTAGCTGCCTCTCATCTCTGCCAGAGTCCAGTGTCTGCATACTGCTCTCCTTCAGCTGGCTTCCAGGGACTATTGGGCTCCCTGGTCATCAGTCTGTATTCTCCAAGGCATAGTTTGTACTCACCACCACTACATAGTCTGCAACCGCTACCACTGACATATGACTAAATGATTTTCTTGCAGGTCATCGATAGGCATCTAGCTAATGAGTTCTATGAGTCCCATTTTGTTTTAGCAAAACCTGCAGGGCAGATTTCTGGAAGGGTAAGTTCATAGCCTTAGCTCTAAACTCAAGCCCCACACAGTTCTGCATGGTTTCCCACCCACTTTCCCAACTGTTCTGCTTTTCTCATCATTAGTGGAGCCAATAAGGCAACTTCAGCCAAATAGAAGTGTCATTATTGCTAGTCCTTAGAACGAAACCAGTCTCAGAGAGTCATGTTCGTGGAGTCTGGTCTTAACCACAGAGGGACATTAAGTGGAGACACTAGAGATGTGGACATAAGAATGTCATTCAGAGGACTGGAGAGATGACTCAGCAGTTAAGAGCAGTGGCTGCTCTTCCAGAGGTTCTGAGTTCAATTCCCAGCAACCACATGGTGGCTCACAGCCATCTGATATGAGATCTGGTGTCTTCTTCTGGCCTGTAGACACACATGCAGGCAGAACACTGTATACATAATAAAATAAATCTTAAAAAAAAAAAGTCATTCAGAGGAGAGTCTCGGCTGGGCTCCTAACTGTGACAGAACACTGTGAAGAACGTGAATAGTAAAAGAAGTCAAACCAAACTCCAAGAAAGAACTGCAGCACCTCCACATTGGTAGAAGGAAGAGAGAAGTTTAGTTAAGAGCCCTCTAACAGCATAGGCGGGGGGGGGGGCAGGCAGGAGAGGCCGGCATCACAAGCGTTTATGTGTGATGGCTCACTGTGTGGTTGCTGAGGAAAGGCTGGCAGTGGAAGAGGACAGCATGCAGATGATTTGGCCCATGACACTGTGTATGACCCAAGAGCAGATTCCCTGTATGAGTGAAGGAGGAGGTCAGGATTTACAATTACCAGGAATTTCCAGTTCTGGCAATATTATGACTTTCCTACTCTTAAGCCATCTCATGGACAAATCAAGACAAGAACAAAGACTTCCAACTAAAAATGTTGCATAGAATATACAAGATGCATGTTTAAAAATGAACAGTGGAGGTGGAGTCACGATAGGGGTGTAAGATGAAACCATGTGATCTACATGTAGGAAGCATCATTTTCTACAATGGCCATAACCAATTAAAACAGAAAAAGTAA
>PVIU01027487.1:0-20437 GCA_004026605.1 Ondatra zibethicus | reverse complement strand
CTCTCCCTCCCTCCCCCTTTCCCTCCCCCCCCCTCGCCTGAGGATCAGGATGTAGCTCCCAGCTATTTCTCCAGCACCATCCCTGCCTGCCTGCCACCGTTACTCCTCACCATGATGATAATGGACCAAAGCTCTGAAACTGTAAGCCAGCCCCCAGTTAAATGCCTTCTTTCACACGAGTTGCCTTGGTCATACTGTAGTCTCTTCACTGCAATAGAACAGTGACTGTGACACACAGCAATCCAAAATCACCAGCAAGAGACAGGAACCAAAATAACCATACTGCTGCAATTGATTGAGACTTACCCCCAGTGCCACAGTCATTCTCAGACATAAGCTTTAGCAACGACAGAGCCTCTCAGTCTCTGCACAGCTCCCTTGGAGCCAGCATTCAAACCTGCCGATTAAGTTAAATAAACTGCATTTCTACCTGGGGCTCATTCCAGTGCTCACCTCTGCTTAAAAGAACTCACGCATGGACATGATGGTGTGTGCCTACAATCCCAGCATATAAATAAAGTAAGGAAATCTATTTCTACCCTTATTTCATATCATTAATTAAGAGAATGGAAAGTTGAGAGTGTAAATTATTATGATAATGATTCTAAACACCAAAAGCACCTGTGCCATTTTATAATGCTGCAGGGACAAATCTATAAAGCTGTATTTATACTGTATGACTCTTGACTAAGGAACTCCTTGCAGGGCAAATATTCCCAAATCACTAACCACCCTAAAACTCCTCAAAGTGTTGTCCTTGGACAGACGGACGGACAGACAGACTGGCAGCTGCACTTGATGAGAACTTGTGGGAAACGCAAATCTGAACCCCAAGCCGCCGAACCGAGACCGGAAACAGTGGAGCCCAGGAACTGTTGAGACGCCCTCTGGATGACTCTTGTGCACCTTTGCCTTCTCAGTCAGACATCACTTCCCTACCGAGGGAAACAAAGAATAATCTCAGGGGCACACAAAGGAACACAACCACCTTAACCACACAGCAAAGGTAGCTGGCAAAACCGTTCATTTTGTGTAAAGCCAACCTGGGCTAGCAAGCACATTTGGCCAAGATGGCTTCCTTGTTTGATCACTGACATTCACGTAACTGTTCCTTATTCCTTCACAATGAATCCTTGTCTGGATAACTACCTTTTACAGGAAAAAAAAGTTTCTCCCACTGGTGAGACATAGACCAAGGTAGACCCACCTAGGAAGAGGAGGCTTGGACCTCCCACACTACCTGCTTCTAGTTCAGGTTCTCACTTTCCAGGTATCCCCAGGGCATCTCTGCAAGCTGTGAAGACTGTCTCTAACAGGCCATTTGAGTTTCTGCTCTCTGCCCCTCTCATGTCCTGCCAGAGTTGGCATAGCACAAGAGAGTCTGATAAAGCATTTGGGGAGAGTTTGGCGATGCGAATTCTGGGAGAGCGACCTATAATGTGGAGGGAAAATGGGAACAAGAGCCCCTGGCATTGCAGGTCTAGCAAGATCCATATGAGAAGCCATATTTCCAGCAGCCAGGATGGACAGGAGGCAACATGGGAGCCTGTGTCCCAGAATCCTCTGGAGGCTCATATGTGAGGAAGACTGTCTCCTGACACCCACTCAGCATTAGATGGCACAAGAATCTCCCCCACACATCTGATGAGATAAAACACACTTTGGGAACACACGCTTTGTGAGCTACAGACTCCTCACGGAAGCAGTTATTAGTACACACAGGAATGTATTAACAGTAGCAAGTTCTGCCAGTGCTGATCCACCTAGGAAGGACTTGACGGACTGGCAGGGATGGAACTGCCCTGCCCAGAGCAGTCTCCTCACATGCTGTCTGCTCCGTCGGGGAAAGCTCAGTGCCAGAATAGGCTGCAGGGAAATTAGCTGTGGCAGGAACTGGCCAATGGAAGCAGGAACCTCAGCCTGCCAACCACTGGTGTGTGGAGGCAGCCATGGTCCCAGCAGGGTTCAGCTCCCAGGAGTGGTGTAGAGAGCCTGTGCCAGGTAGAGAGGAGGAGGAAAAGCAAGAAAGGAGCAGGTTTGCTGCTCTACTCACAGCGCCTGTGAGTGCCCTTGGGAAGCCCCTGTGGGCTGGGTTTGGCACTCACAATGCTCTGCTGCAGGTGAGAAAGGTGGTAATGCCTGCCAATTTTGCCACTCGAGAGCCCAAGTGCTGAGAATGGAATTCCTCCTGCTTCTGACTCCTCCCTCTGTCCCAGAATTATCACCAACATACAGCCATGTGCTATATAACAACTTTTTATTCAACACCAGACCACACATACAACAGTGGTCCCATGAGATTATAGGAGCTAACACCCCAATGCCTAGTGCACCATGGATTAGCACAGCCCCTCACACAATAGCGCAGCCCCTTACTCGTACGTGATCCTAGGCTAATGCAACAGCTGTGGACTGGATAAAGTATAACACATGCAGTCACATGCATTCGTAATTGTGATAACCAGGTACGTGGCACCAGGAGGACCCTGGAGGTCTGCCAGGAACAGTGACAGAGTCTCCTCATGTGCAGCCTGCTCTGCCAGGGAAGGCTCGGTGCCAGAACAGGCCGCAGGGAAATTAGCTGTGGCAGGAACTGGTCAAGGAAAGCAGGGACCTCAGCCTCCAGCAGAGTATAGAGGCAGCCATGGCCCCAGCAGGGCTCAGCTCCCAGGAGGGGTACGAGGAACTTGTGCCAGGTAGAGAGAAGAAGGCTTCTATATTAAATATAATACACTTTTTGTCACGTGTGTATTCATGTGTGTGGGTACAATGTGGGTGCCACAGCACTTGTATAGAGGTCAGAGGACAGCCTGAGGTGTCACCCTTGCCTTCCAGCTTTTTGGAGACAAGATCTCTTGTTTGCTACATGCACTGGGCTAGCCCAGAAGCTTTCAGATTGTTCTGCCTTCCCCTTGCATCCAAGGCTCCTCTGGAACACTGGAATTACAGACATGCCTTTCAAGAACCTCTTATAAGAGAAATAAACAACTCAGTGCCATCCCCACAGAAGCCCATGTGTTCCCATGTCTCTAGGTTGCATAGTTTTCCCCAATGCCTGACTTAATATCATGTTTTGTTCAGCATAGCCTTGGAGCAGTAACAGATAGAGCTGGGCATTGCAGGTTACACCACCTAAGATTTCACAAGTACACTACAAGGTTCACACAACAGCAACCCTCCCCCAACAAAATTTCTTAATATAGAGCCCATTGCTAAGCAAGTCATGTCTGCACCACACAGATGATACATGCGGTTCACAATGGAGGCGGGAGTTGTCCACGGCCACCGTGAGATGGTCTGAGGATGATAGAGCTGCCTTAAAGAGTCCCATGGAGATGGCATCCCACACACTAATGCTGGCCTGCACGTTTGAAAGAGAAATGGACACAGCTCAGAAAACAGCAACTTTCTGAAGAACCAAGGATGATGGGAAGAGGGGCTCTTTCATTATCTCGCTCCCATAGATAGGAACACCGTGGAGTAACAAAGGACAAATGAACTCTGGACTCTTAACCTTTTTTTGAATTGCTTTTTAATCACAAGATTAGGTCATAAGGCCAAAATGCCAAGCCTTATGTCCAGACCAAGTTAAAACCAGTCAGGTTCAAAAATGGCTATACAAATGAAAAAGGAAAGTATGAACAAGAAAAAACCTCATCCCTGCATGAATGCCCTTTGCAAATCCTCCAAGTCAATTCTAATGTCAGACAGTCTGTCAGAGCAAAATGCCATTGGCTCTAATTAACCCTGATTCAGGATATCGCCCAGCTGAACTATGGGTAAGGCTTTGGCATGGGGTTTATACCGGTGCTCCGGTTACTCTGACTCCTGGACGCAGCCTGCAGGCCTCTGATGGGTAACTAAATGAGAAGGCCGGGAATGGTGACACACCCATTTAATCCCAGCACTCAGGGCACAGAGGCAAGCAGATCTCTTGAGTTCAAGGTCAGCCTGGTCTACAGATAGAATTCCAGGACAGCCAGAGTTACACAGAGAGACCCTGTCTTGTGGGAAGAAAAGAAGTTTTTCCCAAAACTGTAATTCAGAGCTAACTTGTCTGTTTCCCACTGGAGCCTGGTGTGCTTCCTTTACCCAGCCCTTGTACCTCTTGGCAACTGAAGGACAGACAGTCCCTCAGGTTGATCTGCACAAACCAAGAAGCCAAGGTATTTGTACAAGACAATACAGAGCTCAGTAGCCCCTGGTCTCCGTTGCTATCAGTGAGCTTACAAATCCAGAAACCAGAATGCTTGTGCACAAGAAGGAAGTTCCACTGTGCCCATGAACAACAGGAAATTAGCAAGCCTTAGCCTACCCCACCTCCAGATCAATAAAAGCTTGCTTCTCTTAACCAAGGAGCAGCCTGCTCCCTGCCTCCAGTGAGCTGAAGCCAGGCAATTGGAGCTGAAAGTTCAAGAAAGAAGCCTTTCTCCTTAATATGTGCCTGAGTCTCATTTCCACTATTCTCATGGCCCAATAACTTCCTCTTTTTCTGCACACTCTGAATAGGCCCTCCATCTACCAGCACCTGGGTCTTGAAATGCCCAGCCTCCAAAGCTGTGAGAAGTTAATGGTAAGCCACCCCAAGCAGAGCAAATGAGGTACCATCCTCAAGGGGACATCACCACTCCCCACCCAATCGCAGTCAGAGGGTCCACAATGCGGTGGAAGTCAGGATTAGAATGAGCTACTCGCAGACAAGAAGCACTATTGCTTCCTAGACAGAAGGAACAAGGACACGGGATGGAGGGGCGCACGGGACAGCGGTAGAGCCAGTCCCTGCACTAAGGAGAACAGAGAGAAGGATGGCAGCGATGAGTGCTAGCAGGTGTGGTTGTCCAGAGAACTTAAAGGGCCTTCTCTTAGAGCCACGCCCATCCCAAGCAGGCCTGGTTTCACCAACAGGGCTAACAATGCCAAACACAGATTCTAACCCCTTGGGTGGTAGGGCGTATGTTAGGGGTTAGGGTTTTGTTTATTTTGTGAGAGGGTGGGGGAGAGGAGGGTTGTTTGGTTGGTTTTGTTTTGCTTTTGCTTGTCTATTGATGCAGGATCGCCTGGTGTCAAACTTGCTGTGTAGTCAAGGGTGACCTTGATGGATCTGCCTCCACCTCTGGGGCTTGTATTACAAGCATGTGTTAATATGATCCTTTAACATCCTAATCTTAAGTTTCCCTTGGAAAGGAGAAGAGAAAGATTAGTCGGATTTAAACTAGAACACTAGCAGAGCTTTGAGAAACGCAGCCTGCTGCCAGGTAGTAAAGTTATAAAAAAGGGAGGCGCCCTAACGTGTTCACCCAAGACCTTTCCCTGCAGCTCCATCAGCCCCAGGCTGGTTACAAGTTTATTGCGTTTATTTTTAAAACCTGAGTGAGAAGAATCGGGACAATCCATCAGCCCAAGGCTGGTTACAAGTTTATTGAGTTTATTTTTAAGACCTGAGTGAGAAGAATCGGGACCAATGTTTTGTCGTGGAGACACTGAGGTCCCTCCCCCACACCGCCAGCACAAGCAGGTGCTAAACAACGAGGAGCCTTCCTGGAGCCAGCGCGCCCAGGGTCTCCGCGGCCTCGCTCGCCCTGCAGGCTCGTTCCGTGGACTCGGGCGCCCTCTCGCGGTCGCACGCACCGGCTTAGGGAGCCCGGGTCCCCGTGGCGGATCCTCTGGCTCACAGCCCGCTGCCGCCCTCAAGCCCGCCGCCTCCCCCGGGCCTCGTCAGCGCGCGGGGAGCCCATGTTTACGAGATCGCCGGGCTCCCGCGGGCCGCAGCGTAGACGGCCAGCCCGCGGTGCTAACGAGCCCCAGCGGAGCGCGGCCAAGGCCCGGCCTTGGCAACCGGGCAGCCCCCGGAGCCACCAAAGCGGAGGCGGCCGCCCCCACACACACACACACACACACTGCGGGGACAGAGAGACCCAAGCTGGAGTTCATTGTGCCTTTCCTCCCGGCCCACCCAAAAGCCTTGGCTGCCGAACCCTAGCCCTTGGTCCAGTGACATTGCCAGTGACCAGAGGTCAAGGGGAGAAGAGGGGAAATGATCACTGTGCCTCAGTCTGGGATGTGTGGGTGTTCCACTTATACTGCAAACTGCAAGGGCTAACCTCTGGACAAGATCCACACATCTGGAGGTGGGGATCAGTCATGGCTCCAGCCCAAAGGAGGTTTGCATCTATTAAAAAGCCAGCATTTAGGGGCTGGAGAGATGGCTCAGTGGTTAACAGCATTGCCTGCTCTTCCTTAAAGGTCCTGAGTTCAATTCCCAGCAACCACATGGTGGCTCACAACCATCTGTAATGAGGTCTGGTGCCCTCTTCTGGCCTGCAGGCATACACACAAGACAGAATATTGTATACATAATAAATAAATATTTTTTTTAAAAAGCCAGCATTTATAGTTGTGTGCCAGAAATTCTGTAGAATTATATTGGTTTCCTCATTTAGTCCTGATAACATTGTGATAGGCCCTGTCGTGCGCACACATGTTCCCATTTCGCAGAAGGAAACTAAGTCCACATGGCGACACTGAGACCCACAGTGACAAACTGCAGCCGAATAAAAGCCCTGTGAGCTTGGCTCGGTAGTACTCTGGTAATTCCAGTGCTCAGGAGGCAGAAGCAAGATGATGTAAAATTCACCCCACAGCCACTTAGAGTAGCCTGGACTGTGGGAGACCCTGTATTAAAAATTTTAAGAAATAAAAAAAGGAAAAGGCAAAGAAAGCCTTGTGTTTTCCCAATTGTCTTCTAGGAGACAAACACACTGGTGCTATAAACAAAAAGACACCATGGCCCCAGTTTGAGAACCACTGTATGCTCTCTCCCTCAGCTTTGAGGGCTAGAGGGCTGACAATTTCTTTTAATGAGTTGGAGTCTCTCAGAGGGGAAAAGGTGTTTCTCTTGGTTTAATTCTTTGAAAAGCTACTAGCGTCCTGACACTGTTTCACGGAGTACACCTTGGGGCACACCTCAAATGCTTGCTATGCTCCAGAATACCATCCTTGGCCTCGTGGGGCATCCCCTGGTAGTACGGGGCAGTGACAGCTTCCTCTGTCCATATCCTATGTACCAAGGCACCATCCCACATGCTGACCTTTTCCTTAAAACTCCCCAGATTACTTTGAGGGAAGGGGAAACAGCTAAGAACTGAGGGTGAAATGCAATAATACAAAGCTGCAGCGAGGGCAAAGAATCACTATCTGTGGTCTGCGTTTGCCGTCCTCCCATTTTGCAGAATGAAACCGATGTGCACAGCAATGAAGTCACTTTTTTAGGTCAGAGTCACACTGCTAGCGAGTGGGCCAGACCCATGCTGGTAAGTGTGTCAGTGTCTACACTGCCTCTCCCCCGCCAGACCCGTGCTGATAAGTGTGTCAGCGTCTACACCGCCTCTCCCCCACACTTGCAGGGGAAATCTCAAGGCTGAGTCCTCATCCGTACAGCTAGTTTTATGGTTCTCTTCCCCTCTAGGGCCTCCTTCCTCTGTCTGTCCATCACAACCACCCCCATATATGAAGAAATCTCACCCCAAGGATGAAGAATTGGGGACAAGATTTGACTTTTAAAAACATCTGATTGGATCCTGGCACCACTGTTTGCCAGTTGGGTGGTTTGTGAGAACTAATTTAACCACCGCCCCCATTAGAAAAGCGACCTCGTTGCCTATGAGAAGTAGGTGGGCTAAAGTCATGTTTACAAAACACTTGGACAGGGCCCAGTCCTTTATAAGAACTCAACAAACCCTGTCTGAGTTCAGTTCCTCTGAGAACTCTTCCCTGCTGTGCCTCCGCCCCCCACTTCTAGATGAGGATCCAGGGCCTCTGCTAAGGGGTTTAGACCACCTCAGCCACCACACCCTTGACCTTGAAATTATGGCCTTATGTATATGAATCCCCCAATAAAATCTATCTCCAAGGGCCAGCCTTGTTCACTGCTGCAACCCCAGGGCCTAGGAGCACCAGCCTTGGCACACAGTAGGAGCCACTTGATGTCTGGTGAGTCAATGGCTGGATCGTAGTAACTGGGAAGATGGCTAGAATTAACTGTTGAGATCCCACCATGCAGAGGACCAGCTCCAGCATTCCACATGAACTCACTTAACACAACTACCATATGAGGTAGATGCTAATATTTTCTGATTTGGAGAAGCAGGGGCACAGAAAAGTGCCCAGTAAATAATGGAGAAAGGTTATGGGCACAGTATGACTTTAGAGTCTGCAAACGGGTAGGCAGATGGCTGCCTGCTTCCCATCACATGGCTGCTGAGGTGGCCAAACTATGCTAAAGTGCATAGAGTATCCACACAGCCCTGCTTCTCCCTAAGCCTGTATCTCCTCCCATCTATGCAGTGAGGGGCAGACCTGGTTAGGGACAGGCCCTTGACTGTCTGAAAGCCTAGGAAATCGGGGCAGAATAAGAAAGGACTGGTGCCCAGGGAGACCTAAAAACAGCACAGTCACTAGGTCAACCCAGCCTGGAGCAGAGAACTCAGGGGTCAGTGGAGCAGTAAGCCCACACCAGTGTTTATGAGCACCACGGTCAGAGCTGGCTGAGTCCAGCTAGGAAAAGAGGTCAGAGTCAAGGTCACAGCCAAGCTAAAGGCAATGATACTCATTCCCAGTACTCTGCTCTTCAGTTTGTGTTACGTCATCTTGTCTTCCTGCCAACTCTGTGTCCTGAGAAACCTGGGCCTGCACCAGAGATACACACAGGTCAGTGTTGACTGACAGACCTGCCTGTTGATTGACAGAGCCATTCAAACTGCAGTACATTGTACACTAAAAATTGCTGTCTCTTTAAGTGGGAAGCAGGCAGGGCCCAGGGGTCATACCTGAGCAAATGAGAGAAGTAGCCATGGCACTCATTAAAAGTTTAGCCAGGCAAGAAAAGTGGGCACGTGGGGCAGATGGGGCTCCCTGGGGTTCAGGCCTCAGCTGGACCAGGCATTAGGTCCAGGCTATTGTAATTGGGCTCCAGGTGTCCTGCTGAGTCTGTGTCCTCAGGGGCACCTAAAGGAGCCACCAAGGTCCAGCTCATTAATGGCCTAATTAGTGGCAAATCGCTTGGCGGCCTCAGGGACTCCACATTGAGCTCGGAGGGAGAAAAGTTTGAGTACCTGTAATCTTCTCCCATGTCGCCCACAACTTTCTCTGCTGAAGCCAAAACTTTCCCCAACCCTGAGGGACACCAGGTTTCTCCAGGTTGCTCAGGCCCAGGCATAAGCCCCAGCCGCTGTCTGGCCATCTGAGGCACTGCTGGCTCCTCAGGGCCTCAGGTTGCCCTCAACTTGGTGAGAGATGCCCTGACTCTGTCCCCACCCTGTCCTGGGACACGAGGTCAAGAACTACGGCACTGAAATGTCCCCTCCATTCCCAGGGCCGGTCACAAGGGCCCCCTACCAGCCTGAGCCCCATTTCCTTCTCACAGCAGCCACGGGAGGGAGCGAGGGTGATGCAAAGATGATGCCAGGGTGAAGTGGCCACTGTCAGAAGCAGATATCTTACATCATGCAATCCATGTGCCCCGGAAGATCTCCAGGAGGTGGATGTTCTCACCCAGAGACTTCCCAACTGTCCCCCACGTCCACCTGCCCCCTGTGGAGGGCAGTAGCTCTAGACCAGGATTCCCCACTCTGCTGCTGTTGCTGTGCAAATACACACATGATATGGATTCTCTAATCTCTGTTTCTTTATACACGGGAGAGGACTTTTAAGCAATCTACTGCATAAAATTATTAGGTTAAAGGCAGTGTCTATGACACCTGTCACAGGTACAGCCCTGGGTCATTTTTCTTTTTACTATGGTTTATACCATGCTGTATTTTAATGGAACAGGGGTCACAGAATTCGGTGCTAATAATTCTGAAAGTGATTTTTCTCCCTTAGCCCATGTCAGGTTGGGCAGCAGGTTCCCAGTCTTGAGTCTACTACAGGCTCTCCCTGCCCTCTTCAGGCAGGTAGTCTGATGAAGACTGGAAAGTAAGCCCCGCATGGCTCATGCTGGGATAGGGCTGGAGAGACAGGCTGGGCATCAGTGTGGAATGTCACAATCTGCCTGTGCTCAGCCTCAGCATCTCTTTGGTGGAAGCACAGTCTCTGCTCCTTGGCATTATTGTGAGAACAGAGTTGAGAGATGTGGGTGAGCGTGTCCTGTACATTCTAGAACTGAAGAGAATTATCCTGTACTGTTTCCCACACAAGGCAGCTATGGGCCCGAAGGCTGGGACCCCTGTCTGGAGGTCATCAGGCCCAGAGTGAAGTCCAGGGCTTTCCTGCCCAGAGAGTGTAGGAGCAGGTTGGCAGGAAGGAACAGATTTTCCTTAGCACTTTCACATCACTTCACCCTGCTGGCACCACTGCACAGCACACGTCACCATGAGCATGCACACATCACCACGAGCATCACACATCACCATGAGCATGCACAGCACACATCACCATGAGCGTGCACAGCACACGTCACCATGAGCATGCACAGCACACCTCACCATGAGCATGCACAGCACACGTCACCATGAGCATGCACAGCACACATCACCATGAGCATGCACAGCACACCTCACCATGAGCATGCACAGCACACGTCACCATGAGCATGCACAGCACACGTCACCACGAGCATGCACAGCACACCTCACCATGAGCATGCACACGTCACCACGAGCATGCACAGCACACCTCACCATGAGCATGCACAGCACACGTCACCATGAGCATGCACACGTCACCACGAGCATGCACAGCACACCTCACCATAAGCATGCACAGCACACGTCACCATGAGCATGCACAGCACACCTCACCATGAGCATGCACAGCACATGTCACCACGAGCATGCACAGCACACCTCACCATAAGCATGAACAAAAGCAAAGAGCTAGTGACAGTCTCAGATATGGTTTATAGACTCCACATTGTGTGTGTCTGTTCTAGGGGACCTCAATTGACCCTGCACACAGCTGTATGCTACACCTAGTCTACGGGGCTCAGTAAATATGGCAGAAAGAACAAAGAAAGAAGAGGGGGACAGAAGATGGATGAAGTTGGTCTTGATGTTGTGCTCATTCATCAGAAGAGCAATCTGAGTCTCAAAGTGGGGGTTAGGGAAGGAGATTAACTTCCAACACTGCTCAGAACCAGAACAGAATCCAGGTCCCCCGCTCCAGGCCTCGACACTGGAATGCAGAGAGTCCTTTAGAGGGTGTGTAAAGATGTACGAGGGAAGTCTAGCGCTAAGGGAGCTCTAAACCAGCCCGGCCAGGCTCAAACATCCCAGACACAGTCCCTTCAGCACAGACCAGGGAAAGCAATAGTCTTCTGGGATGTGGCGCTTGGGTTCCACCTTGTGGCATTGCTAAGAAGTGCAGCCTGTGACTGATGTGGGGGCATCTCTGGCTGCTGAGGAAGATCCAAGCAGAAGCTAGAGATCTACTGCTACACAGATCCTGGGGTGTCCAGACTGGATTGGAAAGGACAGGCGGCAACAGAAGCTCAGGGAATGGTGGGATTTCATACTCAGGGACCTCAGAGATTGGTGGGATTCTGTGCTCAGGGATTGGAGGGATTCTCCAGCCTGACTCTGGAGTAAACTCGGGGATTGGTGGGCTCTCAAGCCCTGGTCCTGGGATGAAGTTGAGGTCAAGTCAGGGTGTTTTTCCTCGGCCCTTTTCACCTTACACCTTGTACAAAGGAGAATTCTGCCCAGCATCCGGGAGACAGAAAGTCTGTCCTGTGCCTCTGCAGCTGGAGAGTCAGGGGACACACTCTGACCTAGCTTTGTTGCTAAGGTCCCAGACTGCCTGCTTAGAGCCTGAGTTCTCATCTGCAGAGAGGGACAATGCCGCTTCTCGCCCCAGTGAATTACAGCAGTCATTAGCTGAGGACCATGAGCAAGCCTTCTTAGCCACAGGGTGGCCAGGCTCACAGAAACTATCACAAGTGAACCTAATCGAATCCAGGAGGGCTACTGAGTAGATAAAGTACAGGACAAGAGTGAGTTCAGCTACCCAGAACCAATGTTTTTTGTTTTGGTTTTGTCTTTTAATGCATGGTTGTACACATCAGTAACCTTGGAACTAGGGGTGGAGACAGGTGAGCCCCAGCTTCCAGAGACCCTGTGTCAGAACAATATAGGAAGCCAGAAGACAGCAGCTTCTGGCCTCTGAATGTTCACGCATTGGAGTGTGTGCATTTACACACACACACACACAAAGAAATCTCAGTTGTTTTGGTTTATTTTCCATGCAATCTAGGAAGGGAAAGTCCATGAAGCTACCCAATCTAACACCCTCCTTTTAAGAAGGGAGAAAGAGCCAGGCTTGGCGACACATGCCTTTAATCCCAGCAATTGGGAGGCAGAGGCATGCAGATCTCTGAGTTCAAGGCCAGCCTGGTCTACAAACAAGTTCCAGGATAGTCAGTGATGTTACACAGAGAAACCCTGTCAAAAAAAAAAAAAACCACAAAAGGGGAGGTGACTACCCAAGGACTTCCAGCCAGAGTGTTGCACACTCAAGAGTCTAGATGCCCGGCTCCTTGTGCCTCCTGGGGTCACATGTTCTATTTCTCTGGGCTGGGGGTTTGAGAGGTACAGATGTAAGAGAGATACAAGTTCAGAAGTCACTGGTGAGCTCCACACGGAGCACAGATGACAGATAATGTTGGAAACAGGTTAAAGCTCCTTGTGTTAAGTACTGCCATTTTGACTTCAGACTCCATTTTACCTGTAGGGTGAAACAAAAATCACATTCCTGAGCCCTAGGGGAGCTGAGAACTTTCCAATAGCTGACCCACTTCCTCTTTAAACATGAAAAATGGCCTGTTATTCATCTTTAGCTCTCTAAAAATATTACAGCTGCTCCTAACCACAGAAGAGCAAATGAATCTGATTAGCTAGACTGAAAAGCTTCATTCTATGATGTTGACAATGATGGGACATGTAATTGGACTTTCGGCCACCAACCAGCTCCCAAATAAAGACACAAAAACTTATCATTAATTATAAATGTTCAGCCTTAGTTTGGCTTATCTCACTAACTCTTGTAACTTAACCTGTTTCTATTCATCTATGCTTTGCCTTGGGACTTTTTATCTTTTTTTTCATTCTGTATGTCTTACTTTCCTGCTTCCTCCATGTCTGCCTGGATGCCCCTGGCATCTCCCTAGTGTCTCTTTTTCTTTCTTTCCCAAGCCTAAATTTCTCCTGCCACTTACTCTCCCTCCCCAGAAGTCCTGCCTATACCTCCTCCATGACTATTTGCCATTCAGCTTTTTATTAAACCAGTCGGGTGCCTTAGGCAGGCAAGGTAAAACAGCAACACATCCTTGCATTAACTATGCAATACATCTTTGCATAGGTAAACAAATATTCCACAACATTTCCCCTTTTTGTCTTAATAAGAAGAAAGTTTTTAGCTTTAACATAGTTAAACTATACACAATAAGAACAATTATCAAGTAAGAATTACATTTACAATATCCAGTCCATTATATTTGACAAACTTAGAGAAAATACTTCATTGTCTATTCTATCTTGGTGAGTCCAAAGTACACAACTAATTTACTTTCTATTCTAACCTGTATCATTAACCCAAAACCATCTTTTTAGACCTCAAAACATCGAATCCAAGAACACATCAGAACCATCATCCACCATGAGCAAGTCAGCTTCATCCCAGAGATACAGGGATGGTTCAACATACGAAAATCTGTCAACGTAACCCACCATATAAACAAACTGAAAAATAAAAACCGTATGATCATCTCATTAGATGCCGAAAAAGCTTTCGACAAAATACAACATCCCTTCATGATAAAGGTCTTGGAGAGAGTAGGGATACAAGGAACATACCTAAACATAACAAAGGCAATATACAGCAAGCCAACAGCCAATATCAAGCTAAGTGGAAACTCCCAGCGATCCCACTGAAATCAGGAAGAAGACAAGGTTGTCCACTCTCTCCATATCTATTCAATATAGTTTTTGAGGTCCTAGCAAGAGCAATAAGACACCAAAAGGAGATCAAGGGGTTACAAATCAGAAAAGAAGAAGTCAAACTCTCACTATATGCTGATGATATGATAGTTTACATAAGTGACCCCAAAAATTCTACCAAGGAACTTCAACTCATAAACACTTTCAGTAATGTAGTAGAGTACAAGATTAACTCAAAAGAATCAGTAGCCCTCCTGTACACAGATGATAAAAGGGCTGAGAAAGAAAGTCAGAGAAATATCACCCTTCACAATAGCCACAAATAGCATAAAATATCTCAGAGTAACTCTAACCAAACAAGTGGAAGACTTGTATGACAAGAACTTTAAATCTTTGAAGAAAGAAATTGAAGAAGACACCAGAAAGTGGAAAGATCTCCCATGCTCTTGGGTAGGTAGAATTAACATAGTAAAATTGGCAATCTTACCAAAAGCAATCTACAGATTCAATGCAATGCACACCAAAATTCAAGTAAAATTCTTCACAGACCTCAAAAGAACGGTACTCAACTTCATATGGAAAAGCAAAAACCCCAGGATAGCCAAACAATCCTGTACAATAAAAGAACTTCTGGAGGCATCACAATCCCTGACTTCAAACTCTACTACAGAGCTACAGTATTGAAAACAGCCTGGTATTGGCATAAAAACAGACAGGAGGACCAATGGAACCAAATCAAAGACATGGGTATTTGGTGTAGGAGGTCCTTCTGTATTTCTGTTGCTTTCATTGGTTAAATAAAGAGACTGCCTTGGCCTTTTGATAGGGCAGCCCTTAGGTGGGCGGAGTAGACAGAACAGAATGCTAGGGAGAAGGGAAGTGTGGCAGACACCATGCTTCTCTGAACCAAGATGGACACTGGTTAGACTCATGCCGGTAAGCCACATCCTCGTGGTGAATATAGCTTATTAGAAATGGGCTGAATCAAGATGTAAGAGTTGGCCAAGAAGAGGCTAGAACTAATGGGCCAGGCAGAGTTTAAATAAATACAATTTCTGTGTAATTATTTCGGCGTCCGGGAGCCGGTTGGAAGGACACAGCCCGCGCGCCTGTTACAACAGGTATTAATCCACACACCTTCAAACACCTGATTTTTTACAAAGAAGCAAAAAATATCAAATGGAAAAAAGGAAGTATATTTAACAAATGATGCTGGCATAACTGGATATCAACATGTAGAAGAATGAAAATAGATCCATATCTATCACCATGCACAAAACTCAAGTCCAAATGGATCAAAGACCTCAACATAAAGCCAACCATTCTGAACCTCATAGAAGAGAAAGTGGGAAGAACTCTTGAATGCATTGGCACAGGAGACCACTTCCTAAATATAACCCCAGCAGCACAGACACTGAGAGAAACAATTAATAAACAGGACTTCCTGAAACTGAAAAGCTTCTGTAAAGCAAAGGACACAGTCAACAAGACAAAACGACAGCCTACAGAATGGGAAAAGATCTTCACTAACCCCACATCAGACAGAGGTCTGATCTCCAAAATATACAAAGAACTCAAGAAATTGGTCATCAAAAGAACAAATAATCCCCCTTTCCAGCGGTGACAACCTCCCTGCGAGAACATGCCTCTCGCAAAGGATCTCCTTCGTCCCTCTCCAGAGGAGGAAAAGAGGAAACACAAGAAAAAATGCCTGGTGCAGAGCCCCAATTCCTACTTTATGGACATGAAGTGCCCAGGCTGCTATGAAATCACCATGGTCTTTAGCCATGCACAGACAGTAGTCTTGTGTGTCGGCTGCTGCACTGTTCTCTGTCAGCCTACAGGCGGGAAAGCAAGACTGACAGAAGGATGCTCCTTCAGGAGGAAGCAGCACTGAAAAGCACCTGATTCCAGATGAGTGGGAACCATCCCAATAAACACATTTTGGATATAAAAAAAAAAAGAAGAAGAACAAATAATCCAATAGAAAAATGGAGTACAGACCTAAACAGAGAATTCTCAACAGAGGAATCTAAAACGGCTGAAAGACACTTAAGGAAATGTTCAACATCCTTAGTCATCAGAGAAATGCAAATCAAAACAACTCTGAGATTCCATCTTACACCTGTAAGAGTGGCCAAGATCAAAAACACTGACAACAACTTATGCTGGAGAGGTTGTGGGGAAAAGGGAGCACTCCTGCATTGCTGGTGGGAATGCAAGCTGGTACAGCCCCTTTGGATATTAGTGTGGCGATTTCTCAGAAAATTAGGAAACAACCTTTCTCAAGACCCAGTAATACCACTTTTGGGTATATATCCGAAGAATGCTCAATCGTGCCACAAGGACATGTGCTCAACTATGTTCATAGCAGTTTTGTTTGTCATAGCCAGAACCTGGAAACAACCTAAATGCCCCTCAACCAAAGAATGGATAAGGAAAATGTGGTACATTTACACAATGGAGTACTACACAGCAGAAAAAATAATGACAACTTGAATTTTGCAGGCAAAAGGATGGAGCTAGAAAACATTATTTTAAGTGAGTTAACCCAGACACAGAAAGACAATTATCACACTCATAAGTGGTTTTTAAACATAAAGCAAAGAAAACCAGCCCACAGATCACAATCCCTGAGAACCCAGACAACAATGAGGACCCTAAGAGAGATCTAATCTACATGGGAAGTAAAAAAAGACAAGATCTCCTGAGTAAATTGGGAGCATGGGTACCTTGGAAAAGGTTTGATGGGGAGGGGAGAGGCAGGGAGAGGAGCAGAGAAAAATGTAGAGCTCAATAAAAATCAACTAAAAAACATTTTCCTAGATAAACAATCTAAGCTTTTATGTTTCTCAACCCCATAAACTTTACATCTCATGTAAATTTCTTTTCTAAATTTGGTAACAAGGAAAAGTATAGCTATAACTATCTCATCTTCAACCCCATCAGAGACCTGAGATGGATGCAATCTTACCTGAGTAAACAGGAAGAGCAGAGCAAGTGTTTTCCAAAACCATAGACATGACAGAAGCAGCTAGCTGCCTGGACAGTCACCTAAGGTTCCTCTGCACCATTGGGGCATCCATCTTTAGCCTACAGACCTAGAATATCTGACAGGCTTTTCTGTGAAGCAAGAATTTTGAAGAACTTTCCCACCTTGTCTTGCCAAAGTTTGGCAGTCTTTTTCCTTTGTGTCCTGCCTGTCCAGTTTGTACAGTATACTGTCAACAATCAAGGCAAGGGCAGTTTCTTGCCCAAAAGGCTAGCTTTGCCACAATGAAATAGAACTCCATATAGAGATTCTTTGATGCCCATCATCCTTTTGTGAAGTAAATTGGTGCTGCCAGGAGCAGACATGTCTCATGTCATGAAAAGCCTTAGGTTATTAAGCATTGTAAGTGCCATACTCTGTAGGTCTCTAAAGATAGATCACCAATCTATCTAAAACGTATCTGTTTACCCTTAAAACATACCTAACATAACTAAAAGTTTGATTGTTATAGGTGACTAACTACTAACCTACATCTCTTAATTTTCCTAAACAATTTGTAATAATAGCTTTCAATGACTAGAATTTTATATTACATTTTTTAATGAGCTGCATAGGTACAAAACCTTAAACAAGAGTAGGAACATATATAACAAAAATAACCATAAATTTGTATCACTATACAAAAGTCCGTATCAATGTAAAACATTTGAGATGAATACTTATCTTTTTATCCTATATCTCCACTAAATGATGGCAAATATCCATAACCTACCAAATGGCCAAAAACCACCCACCCCATCTCTTGGCATTGTGGGAATTGTGCTCCCTAGACTAGTCATCTAGGGATGGGACTTTTTACCTTTCTTTCGTTCTGTATGTCTGTCTTTCCTGCTTCCTCCATGTCTGCCTGGCTGGCCCTTGGCATCTCCCTGGTGTCTCTTTTTCTTTCTCCTGCAAGCCTACATTTCTCCTACCACTTACTCTCCCTCCCCAGAAGTCCTGCCTATACCTCCTCCATTGCTATTGGCCATTCAGCTTTTTATTAAACCAATCGGGTGCCTTAGGCAGGCAAGATAAAACAGCAACACATCTTTGTTAAACAAATCTGATACATCTTTATAGACTTAAACAAATATTCCCCAAGAGGAACACATAGGGAAAGTCCCTAATCTTTGAATCCTAATTGGTGGAAAAAGTAACTGTAACTTGGCACAGATGTTTGTACATTTTGTGCTTAAATACTCAGTAAGATGAACCTTCTGGGGCACAGTCAGCTCCCGAATCTGTGCTGCAGGAGACTTGGAGATGACCTAGAATGAAGGCTCTAATAGCTTGCCAGAGAGGACTCTGGAGATAAGACCAGCAGTACCTGGTACATGGAGAGGGCCAAAGAACCTAGCACAGCCATAGTGAACTTCCAAGAAAGATGATGGAAAAGAAAAGCTGACCAGCATGGGGTCAGTAACCCTGTCGCCTTTGAGATGCCTGTACCCACTTTCTGTTCCCCTTCTTGGTGAACTGCCATGCAGACCTGGCCACTGACCTCAGGACCTGCCCTTTGCCCTCTGCCCTCTACACTCTGCAGCCTCAGAATCTCACCATCTCATTGGACATTGCCAATGCGCAGGAGGATATCCCAGTCTGAGAGAAGCCCGAGGAAGCTCTCTGAACCAAAAAAGAGGCATAACTGGGAGTTGAGTGTTCGAAGGACCCTTGAGTGAATGACATCTTTCTGTCTGAATGTTTGCTCAGTAACTATGGGCAGCTGTTTTCTACAACAAGGCTTGAAGCTCACCTCCCCCAGGAAGCCTGCTGACAGCAACCTTAACACAGGTAGGTCCCATTCTTCTAAGCTGCTTCCCTAGAGTCCAGGACTTTATACCTCCACAAGATGGGACACAGCCTTTGTACCCCACCATGACCATCACACATACACCTGCATGTGACCCCAGAGCAAGGCTCCTCACCAACACACATGTACACCTGCATGTGACCCCAGAGCAAGGCTCCTCACCAACCCTCTCCTCCTTCTTCCACACTCCACATATAAAGGCTTTAGTGAGCTGTGTAATGGCCTCACAAAAAAAAATGCCCAGGTCCTAACCCCTGGAGCTGATGAATGTGATCATATAGGAAAAGGGTATTTCAGGCAAGGTAAGCCTCACACCTGAGCCTGGGTGGTGGCCAGTGAGTAGTGTGTGGGGTCCCTGACAGGTCCTTCAAGGTGCTCCAGCCCTCTGGCTACCCACTCACCACACCCCACTGCCTCCCCACCCCATCACTGCTGAGGCACACTCAAGCCCTGGGCTCCAAGCTACACAGTCTTGCTTGGTTTCTGCCTTGCTATTCCTCCACTCTCATCCATGGCTTCTGGAGGAGAGTTCTGGGGTTGAGACTTCACACAAGGACACTCTCCAACATCTCCAGCCTGGCTTGGGGTCTGTTCCTCCGTGGGCTTTTCCAGAGCCTATCAGTCCTTCCCGGGACCCAAAGAGAAGCAAGGCAAAAGATGGTTGGGAGGAAGCACTACCACAGGTCCGCAGAGTAAGCAGGACCTGCCACTCCCCATCCACCTGCTCGCAGTGTCTCCCTTTCCCATAAATTCCACAGGAGCCCCCATCCTTCAACACCCTCCCACCACCACCATATATGCACAAATCACCACACCCAGTAAAAGTTGCCTTTCCTTGGTTTCCTGGCTCCTCACTCCTGAGAGTTAGGTCCTGCCTGCTGGACTAATCAACACCCTGCAGCCCCCTCCTTGCCCCTCCCAACAGAGCCACCCAGGCAATCAGCTGGGGCTGAGTTGGGGGTATAAGGTCTGAGTTCATCCTGTCTCTGTTGGGTCTCTAGTTCCAGAACAGGGACATGGAACAGCACAGACCTCAGGAAGGGTAAGATGAGGAGGCGTGAGAGATGTGCGTGTCAGTGACTTAGACTCACCCCTGCTACCCCTCCCAGTGTCTCCACCACACCTCTACCCCAGCCCACTCTGATGCCTCCTTAGCCTCACCACCAGGCCCAGGTCTTCTCAGAAGGAAATTGTTTTCTGTGTCCCTCATTTTAGAGACTGGGTCTCATCCCAGTGGAAAGTGAGCAGGGAATTTATTTCTTCCATCCCCTTCCCATCATCCTTTTCCTTTCTGCACTATAATTTCTTCTGTAGGAGGACATCCAGGTACCTCCTATGAGGCTGATGACAGGGATGGGGACAATGGCTTTGGAGTTCCATCCATCTCTGGCCTGATTCCCAAGTTTCAGCTTTATGGAAGCTCACCTAAACTTGTTTTTGACTCAAACTTTGGTTCTCTATTAGAAATCCAGACCTCTGAGCTCAACCTCACAGCCCCATGCCCTGGTGAGCATCCCTGGTCCTTGGGTGGTGCCTCCACCTCAGATTTTGTCCCGAGTTGAATTAGAGAGCTCTAATTCAGAACAGAACACCTTGGGTCTTCCCAGCTAGACCCTAAGCAATTTGGGCGCTGAAGCCACATCTAAGGCATATGTGAAGCCTGAG
>PVIU01027486.1:10346-20500 GCA_004026605.1 Ondatra zibethicus | reverse complement strand
GAAGAACTCTCAGTTGAGGAAATCACTCTTTGACATCCAGCTGTAGAGCATTTTCTCAATTAGTGATCAATGGGGAAGAGCCCAGCCCATGGTGGGTGATGCCATCCCTGGGCTGCTGGTCCTCGGTTCTATAAGAAGGTGGACTGAGCAAGCCACGGGAAACAAGCCAGTAAGCAGCACTCCTCCATGGCCTCTGCCCAGCTCCTGCCTCCATGTTCCTGCCTTATTTGAGTTCCTGTCCTGACTTCCCTCAGTAATGAACAGTGGTGCTGAAGTGTGAGCCCAATAAGCCCCTTCCTCCCCACCTTGCTTTTGCTCGTGTTTCACCGCAGCGGTAGAAACCCTGACTAGGAGAGGTGCTGACCCAGGAGGACCATTGGGGCTCACTGGCCAAGATCCTGTCTCCAGAGAATAAGGTGGAAAACAGGACACACCCCCCCACACACACACACACGCATCTGCACATGTTAACACATCGGAAAAGAAAAAAGGTTCTCTTGCCTCACCCCCTCCCTCCTACTTTCCTTCCCTTTCCTTACTTGTCTTGGGACAGAGTCTTGCTCTGTAACCCTTGGCTAGTCCTAAACTCATGATCCTCCTTTTTCCACCCCCCTAAAAACTGAAATTACAGGTTGCACCCCCAGGCCTGGCCCTAACCTCCAACAGGTGAGAAAATCAAGACCCCGAGAAGGAAATGGCTGCCCACAGCGGCCCAGCAAGCTACTGGCAGAGTCTGCAAAACCCAAAACTGCTGTGTTTCATTTTCTTGCCATCCACCCCCTTGCGATCAGCAGGGACACCGGCTCCAGCATTCACTAGAGTGAAAGAGAGAACCGATAAGAATCTGTGGAATGCAAGTGAGTACTGAACAGGAATGACCACAGAATTTGGCATCAGATATCCCAGGGCTGCTAAGGCTGCTGGGAAGGTTGCAGGGAATGGCAACCAGAGTATCTCACCATGGGCAGTGCACCTCCTAGTCCTGAATCCAAAATAACACATCTACAAATGTAGACATGCATGTACCCTGCATGCCTACAATCCCAGCACTGGGGAGGCAGAGGCAAGAGAATTCCTGGGACCTGCTAGCTAGCCAGTCCAAACAAACCAATGCTCTCCAGGTTCAGGGAGAGATACAGTCTGGAAAAAAATAATAATAATAAGGTGGGGTTGGGGAAATGGCTCAGTGGTTAAAGCACTTGCTACCAAGTGTGGGAACTCATGCAAGTGAAAGAATGAGCAAAATTCCAGAATCGATCCTGCTGATTCTGAAGCCTTTTGTGTCTCTGCAAGCCTGGATTCTCTCCCCTGCCTCTTTGAGGTGGTCATGGCTACTGTTTCCCAAAGTTCCCGACTTGTGAGTTCAGACGGAGCTGAACACCTTAAGACCCCATAGCTGTAGTCAAGGGAGCTGATTCCAAAGCCGTGGGTGAGGATTGTGCTGTGGAATCACTATGACTTTGTGTGGGGCTATCCCTCTCCCTCTCCGGGCTCCAGGGTGCAGGCTCCTTCTCATCTTCCCGCAGCCCACGGAGCAGGAAGGATAGCCTTGAAGCTGGGAGAGCTTCAGAGCCCATGATGCTGATGTGTGGATAAAAGGCTGGGGCGCTAGGGCAGCTGTGCAGGTGAAAACCAAAGCGGCTGAGGGAATAGTTGTCTGGGGACCAGTTTCTACTGCCCCCAGGGTTCCTCAGACAACGACAGCCTCAGGCTTACCCTGCAAATATTTGGCAAGATGGGGTCATCTCTAGGTCCTCAGGGACTCTGAAATAAATTTCCAGGCAAGTGGTGTCAACTAGAAAGGTACATGTGCTGATCGTGTTCCATTGTCCCTTCCTTCCAACTGTCACTTCTGGTGGGCAGATCCCAGAGTTCTGGTCCACAGCTCCCCAGCCCAAGGTTGGCTTAGGATACATATTGATAAGTACATATATGAAGAGAGAGGTGGACTGGTCTGCAAGGAACAACATCCGTCCTCCTGAAGTCACCATGACTGAGTCCCGGCTGGTCCTCTGGTAGCCCCTGTCCTGAAACACAGGGCTCCAACCTACACACACACACACTCACGCACGTGCACACACTCACTCACACACTCACGTGCACACACGAGCACACACACTCACTCACACACTCACGCGCGCACACTCACACACATACACACACACACACTCAGGCTGAGCTGGACCCACATTCAGACTTTCCTCACATACAGACTCTTCCAGAAATGCCCCCATTCCTCTTACCACCCTGCATCTCCTCCTCCTCTTCCTCCTCCTCCTCCTCCTCCTCCTCTTCCTCCATGGTTTCTCAACAATAATGATGACCCAACTAACCAGGATTCCTGGATCAACGAAGTCCGCACTCCTCCTTATGAAGTCCCTCTGAGCATGCTCAGTGACACTTTGGGGAGTGATAACAATGGAGGAGGTAACTGAGTGCCTTTTCAAGGCACAAAGAGGGTGACTAACTCATGCGATTTTTAATCGGGGAGACAGTAAATATGTGTAAATACGCATGTGGGTGCACTCGCCTGTGTGAATGCACTGGAGACCAATGATTGATGTCAGAATGTCTGCCTCTATCGCCCTCAGCAACATTTTTTAAGACAGGGTCTGTCACGGAAACTGGAACCCACAGAGCCCTCAGCCCCTCACTGGCATATCCTTGACAAACTTTGTATAGCTGACACACACCCCAGCCCCTCACTAGAAGATTCTACTCAAGTTCTCTACTGTTGAGTCACTGACCCAGCCAATGACTTGATGTTGCCCAGTGGAAAACTCACCTCAAACCTCAATGTCTTTGGCAACAGTTGGGAGGTGAAGATGGTGAATGCCCTCTTCCGACTGCCAAGGTGAGGGCTGGGGATTGGGAGGTGACTAAGAGTCTCTTTCATTGGAGGTGGTAGAGGATTGAACCTGTGAGCTTGTGCACATAATCTGAGCCACACTCCTTGCCCCTTACTGAGAATCAAAGTCAAGTACTCTTATCATTGAGCATACCCCAGCCCTCACTGGGGGATTCTAGGCAGGGGCTCTACCACTGAGCCACACCCCAGCCCTCACTGGGGATTCTAGGCAGGTGCTCTACTGAGCCACACCCCAGCCCCTCACTGGGGAATTCTAGGCAGGGACTCTACCACTGAGCCATACCCCAGCCCCTCTCTGGGGTTCTAGGCAGAGCACTTAAAAGACCCCGAGTTCCATCTTCAGTACTGAAAGACAGACAGATGTATGTGCATAGAAGCATACCACATTTTTCTGAGGGTCTCCCTACTCTACCTTTCAAAGATAAGAATTTGGAAAAACTTAAAAGCCCTAGAAGTGTAGGGAACAGCTCTGAGTGGCTGGAATGACGAGTTGAGGGGGTGGGAAGTGAGGCTGGGGCGGGATCAGGAAAGAGCCAATCAGAGGCCACTGAGCTTGGAACGCTGGCCTGAGGCGGTAGGAAACCGTGTAAAGGCGTTTAGGTAAGGCCTGGACCTGAACTGAGGCAGGCATCAGAACTTTTTCTCCAGCCCCCTCCACAGACAATGTGACCCGGGCAGCTGAGACCCCTGCCCCCACTGCATAGAAATCCGAGCTGCCCTCAGCCTGTTACAGGCAATTAATTGCCCCCCTTTGTTCCCCCGCATTGATCAAAGGCAGATGTCCCCCTAGTGGAAGGGTGCAAGGAGCCCACCTCTGCTCTCTCTCCCATCTCCCCAGACTGCCGCGCCCAAGTCCTGCAGGCACGGCGGGGGCCCGCCACCACTAGACCACAAGAAAGACCCAGAATCACCCAGAGGATCTGCAGCTGTTTTAAGTTCTTGATTTGTCCCTGCAGAGCCATCCTCCCTCCCTCCCATGCCACACACCCTGCAGTCTCACTGATTAAAGGGTTTTCCTTCCAGGAACCCCTGCAGACCCTAGCGAAGGAGATTCCCACAGAGAGCCAGAGAAGCCCCAACTTCCGCACCTAGACCCGGGAGCCACCGCCCCGCTTGCTTGTGGGTTCCTCTGTGGGATCAAACAGAAAATTAAATCCATCGCAGGCTGCAGAATGAGCCGAATTAGGCTCATCCATGAAAAATCTGAACGCTAATGACTTGCAGTTGCCTTACCAGAAAGGTTTCCTTTAATCAACCCTGGGGTGGGTTTGCCAGGCTCTGGGCTAGAATTCCTCGGGATAAGTTTCTCTCCCTGTAGAGGGGAACCTCACAATGGGACATTTGAAGCAGTGAAGTCTAAGAAGTGCTCTTGTTTTCTTCCTCCTCCTCCCCTCCCTCTTCCTCCTCCTCGGCTCACCCGTGCTGGGGTGGACTTTCACTGATGAGGGGGAGACCTTTGAGTCACCCCATACTCCTGTAAGGAACCCCAAGAAACTCACTAGTTCAGCCTTCTGAACTATGGTAGGTGTCCTTTTCTCTGGTCTGTCAATGGTTCCTAGCTTTGGTAAAGAGGTATTTGTGTCAAGTCTCCCCAGGAACAGTGTCATACGACAACATCCGAGGTTCACACCAGTAAGGAGGGTCACTGCTATCCCCCGATAACTACATTCATGATTACTCATCTTTTATTACAGTTTTACTTTATTTATGTGTGTGTGAGTGTGCACATGGAGGTCAGAGGACAACCTGCAAGAGTTTCCTCTCTCCTTCTACCATGTGGGTCCCAGGAATTAAACTCAGGTCCTGAGACACATCAGCAAGTGTCTTTACCCTCTGAGCCATCCCTCCGTGCTTCTGCATAGGCGATGTTCAATATGGGCTGTCATGAAGTCCTAAATGTTACCTAGGTCTCTGGCTTCTGGAGCCTCAATGCAGTAACCTACCTCCCGCACACATATATGGTGACATGCTTTGTTTTAGACGATCCAGCAATGCACAGCTATGGTTTGAATCTGGAATATCCCACCCAGGTTCATGTGTTAAATACCTGTCCCCAGCAAGAGATAAAATTCAATTCTCAGCACCCGTTCAGACAGCTCACAACAGCCTGTACCCCCAGCTCCAAGGGATCTAATGCTCTTCTAGCTTTTGGGTCACCTGTGTTGATACACACATACACACAATTAAAAATAAATTTTTCTTAAGAAACTACAATAACGGGGGCTGGAGAGATGGCTCAGAGGTTAAGAGCACTGACTGCTCTTCCAGAGGTCCTGAGTTCAATTCCCAGCAACCACATGGTGGCTCACAGCCATCTATAATGAGATCTGGTGCCCTCTTCTGGCATGCAAGCATACATGGAAGGAATGTTGTATACATAATAAATAAATCTTTAAAAAACAAAAAAAGAAACTACAATAACATCCTTACCCACATTGAGCTCATGTCCCTTGCCTCCTACCTATGTCCTAGGCCATAACTCTGTGTCCCCTGAGTCACACCCCTTCCTCTTGAGAAGTGTAACAGATTCCTTTATGATGACATGGTCTCTGGATATGTAAATGTTACTGTACCTCACTTTTCTACTCATCCAGTTGTGTGTGTGTGTGTGTGTGTGTGTGCACTTGAGTACACAAGCACGTGCCATCCAGAGGTCAATGTCAAGTGTCTTCCTCAATTTCTGTCCACCTCTATCTATCTATTCATTCATTCATTCATTCATTCATTCATTTTTGAGGCAGGGTTTCCCTGTGTTGCACTGGCTGTCCTGGAACTCACTCTGCAGTCCAGGCTGGCCTCGAACTCAAGAGATCCACCTGCCTCTGCCTCCCATGTACTGGCGCTGGGATTAAAGGCGTGCGCCACAACAGCCTGGTTTTCCATCTTTTTGAAACGGAGTCTCTCACCGAACCTTCAGTTCATCCGTCTGACTAGCCAATTACCTTCAGGGATGTGCCTGTCTCTGCACCCCACTGTTGTGGGATAATCTTTTGGTACACTGTGAAGAAGCGTCTCTGTCTAAGCTGCCTTCTGATTGGCTTGATAAAGAGCTGACTGGCCAATAGCTAGGCAGGAGAGAATAGGCAAGACTTGGGGGCAGGGCAGAGAGGAACTCTGAGGAATCTGAGGCCTGGGGAATCTGCCAGTGGGACACAGGGAAGTCAGACATACAGTATGGAGGAGCGGTAGTGAGCCACACGGCAGAATGCAAATTAATATATATGGGTTCATTTAAGTTTTAAGAGCGAGTTGGGAATGAGCCTAAGCTAAGGCCAAGATCTCATAATTAAGAAGTCTTTGTGTCATTATTTGGGAACTGGTGGTCCAAAGAAGTCCAGCTGCACTCCACCCGACAAGCGCTGAGGCTGTAGACAGGCAGCACCGTGGCCAGCTTTTACAGGGCGCAAGGATCCAGATTCAGGTCCTCATGCTTACACAGCAAGCCCCTCTCCCATGAGCCGTCTCCCTAGGGTGAGGATACTCTGTACTTTAGGATGGCCCTGCCACCCCATCCATCCAGATGCAGGCTGAGATGCAGAGAGGCAGAAGGTGTGGTACCCCAAGCCAGAAAAGCCAGGCTCTGAGCTGGGCTCAGGGCTCGGTTGGTGGAGTGCTTGCCTGGCTTTCATGACACCCGGGGCCCCACTGCCCAGCACCACACAAAGCAGGAGTTGCGGCAAACACCTGCATTGCCACGCTCGAGAGGGGGAGGCAGGAGGTTCAGAGGTTCAAGATCATCCTTGACTACCTAGTCAGCCTGAAACCTACATCCCCCATATAGATCAAAACCCGGGTTCCAGCTTTGTCTGGCTCAGCCACTCTCTAGCTGTAAGACTTTGGGTAAAGCCCGTCCTTGTCGCTTTCTTGAGACCAGAGCCCGGATTCCCATAGCAAGGGACGCACAGCAGCAAGCAAGCAAGCAAAGAGAAAAGCTACAGCAGTGGGAGTCTGCAAATGTTTCCGTGGGAAAAGGTGCTTGCCGCTAGGCTTGACTCCTTGAGTTCGATCCCCAGAGCCCATATGGTGGAAGGTGAGAACCAAGTCCTGAAAATTGCTCTCTGTCCTTCACAGGCACGCCATGGCACCAATGCCCACACACATACAAACTCATCAAATAAATGAACAGATTTTTTTTAATCTTAATAACTACAGCAGTGAGGTACTGTTTCCAAACTTTGGCCTGTAGGCCTTGAAAATGTGTAACTATAAATAGAGTTCAAACGCGGAAACTGCCCTCTCCTCAAGTCTCAGAGCAGATCAGTAAGGACTGGATGGGGGAAGATGCGGCGTTGCTCTGGGAATTTCCTGGGCCCAGCCATCACGCAACAGGACCTTTGCTGATGGTGCACGGGATCCTCCAGGCCTCGGGGTGGGTCATGGCCCCTGCCCTGGAAAAACTGACAGCTCCGACAAAACCAGATCCTGGAGAATATAAACAAGGAGGCCCTCCATCGGGCTCCCGTACACAGCCAAAGCAGAGAAGGTGACCTCCAACTCTCTCCATGCAGTCATATGGGAGTAAACTCTACAGCCAGAAATACTCCAGCCTTGCACTGGGACCGGATGCCCCAGAGAGGCAAACAGACTCTTGTTTTTCTTCACCATCTGCTCTGGCTTTCAGAGGGCTGAGGCTCTGGCCCATCCCCCTTCCTTCCTGCTGGTCTGTCACCAGCCTGTGAGGGTCCAGTTACCATAGCCGGGCAGTGCACGGACCTCAGGACAAAAGGCTTTGGTTAGTGGGTCAAGCTAGAGGGACAAATCCCTGGAGCTCAATGGCCGTTGCCAATTGGTGAATTGGATTCAATGAGAGACCTGTTTCAAAAAAAAAAAAATGGTGAATAACGTGAAGAGCAACTGAGGAAGACACCTCACACCCACTTCCAGCCTCCACGTGAACAGTCACATGTGTGCATGTGTACCCACACACACAAGTGTGCGCACGCACGTACAACACACAAGCACAAATAATGACTCTGGAAGGTAACACAGAGCAGACAGGAGCCCTTGAGATTACAAACCTGTAGTGATATTTCATTTGTATTTTAATAAGTAAAGCTGGCCTGAAGTTCAGAGACTAAAACAGCCACAGCGGTTACAGACCAGGCAGTGGTGACACACACCTTTAATCCCAGTTGCCACACTAGTTTGCCATAGGAACCGGGCTGTAGTGGTGCACACCTTTAATCTCAGCACTAGAGAGGAATATAAGAAGGGAGGAGACGGCTCTCAGTCAGTCTCATTCTGAGATTCTGGGAGGCAGGATTGCCATTTCATACTGAGGTAGAGACAGTGGCTGGCTGGCTTGCTTTTCTGACCATTGGGTTGGCTTTACTTATTAACATACAAATAAAATATCACTACACAAACCTGCCCCCGGATGAGGAGCAAGTGTCGGACAGCTGGGAGAGGCCGGGTGTGTGTGGAGTGTGTCAGGTCCATGCTGATGTTTTCAAGGTCTCCGGTCCTCACCTGTCACTGGCTGACGTGTCTTGTCATGTGGTTTTTGACTCAAGGTCTCACTTATCCTGGGCTGGCCTTGAACACATTCTTTACTGAGAATGGCCTCCTGGCTCCACCCCCCAAGTACAGGGATTCCAGGTGTGCGCCACCAGGCCCAGTTTTCTGCAGTGCCAAGGATGGAACCCTGGGCTTCACACACGCCAGGCAAATGCTCTGCCCGTCATACCACATCCTAACCTCAAGAGGAGGCTTGCATCCCTCCACATTTTGGTTCTTTGATCTTGTGGGTGTCTAATCCCTAGACATCTGCCTCAGACACCTCATAGTCCTGAACACTCAGAAGACAACTCCCCCAAACACACACACACACTGCAGAGAATGTACACCCCACAGTCCCCCACACTCAGAAGACAACTCCCCCAAACACACACACACACACACACACTGCAGAGAGTGTCTGGGGCAAGCTTCCCCACCCTGGGACCACTGGGGAAAGAATCAGATCAGCATCTTCCCTGGGCTGACCTCCTTCTCTCCCTCTATTCCATTTGCCAATAAAGCTCTTCCTGACCCAGCACAATAAATGATGCCAATTAAAAAGTACAAAGCTGGAGAGAGGGCACAGCGGTTAGAGCACTTCATGCTCTTATAGAGGATCCAAGTTCAGTTCCCAGCACCCGCATCAGCTGGCTCACAACAGCCTAGTTCTAGTGGACGTACAAGCATACATACACACCTTTAATCCCAGCACTCGGGAGGCAGAGGCAGGTGATCACAGTGAGTTCTAGGCCAGTCTGGACTACACTAGCAAGCTCCAGGCTAGGTATGGCTACATAGTAAACTTCTGTTTCAAAAAAAAAAATGTTAATACATACTTATATACCACACACACACACACACACACACACACACACACACGTTAAAATATGCATAGTATTTACTGCATGGCTAAGCTGGCAAGGAAAGAGGTAAGGGCTAGCAAGGTGGTTCAGTGGATAAGAGTGTTGGCCACCAAGCCTGACAACCTCCATTCAATTCCCTAAAATGCCACACATGGGGAAAAAACTATTCATACAACTTATCCCGACTACCACATGAATGCCGTGGCATGGGTGCACAAAGACACACTCTCTCTCTCTCTCTCTCTCTCTCTCTCTCTCTCTCTCTCTCTCTAAAATAAACAGGTAAATAAACAAATATAATTAAATATAAAAGAAACAATTTCCTACAAGGCAAGTCAATAGATGCAAATTCATAGGAACATGCTAGCCCTCACCCTAGCCATGGCTCAAGCAGAATTATTTTCCCAAAAAGGTACCAAAGGATATGTTTCGCCGTGATAAGAATGTAAACAAAAAAGTCCAGCCTTTAATCCCAGCACTCGGGATGCAGAGGCAGGTGGAAATGTGAGTTTGAGGCCAGCCTGGTCAACAGAACGAGTTTCAGGACAGACAGGATTACACAGAGAAACAAAACAAAGCAAAACAAAATGAGTCAGTAGCTATGAAATGCTGGAGAAGAGCATAGGGTGAAACAATGCAAAGACAGGCCTGGGATATTGGTGAAGGCCAATTCCAAAGCTGTCAGTTTAACTTCAGTCCCTGATGTTTAAGTTCAAGGACAACTGATCCAAGCCCCCAAATCTCCAATGCATCATCAGTAGGAAAGCTGCACAAGTAATGGGGAGTTTGGAAATTAGAACAATTCAACAGAAAGTCAAGTGAGCAGAAACTAAGGAGCAAAGACGGTGGGAAGAGTAGGTAGAGGCCCTGCCTAGAATCCCCCAGTGAGGGGCTGGAGTGTGGCTCAGTGGTAGAGCCCCTGC
>PVIU01027486.1:0-10246 GCA_004026605.1 Ondatra zibethicus | reverse complement strand
CCTACTGCTACATAAAACCAGACATACTAGGCAGTCAGAAGCAAGAGAATAAGAAATTCAAGGTCATCCCTGGCTACTTAGGGAATTCAACACAACCTACATGAGGCTGTGCCTCCAAAAAAACTAAATGATAGTTAAAACAAGAGTTCAAGTTATGACTGAGCGCTGTGACACCGTATGCTTTAGAGACAGCTCTGCTTTTCCTTCACCTTCAACACAGCAATGATGTCTTGCTCCTCTATCTCTCCACATCCCTTTATGCTACTTAGATTTTCTCTCTGTGACAAAGGATCTGAGATGATGATCCTGAAAGAAGGAAAGGGCTGTGTCTGGGGAGACGGCTCAGTCAGTGAGGTGCTCGCTGTGCAAGCATAGAGTTCAAAGCCCCATATAAAAAGCCAGGCACAGCCAGGCAGGGGTGGCGCACGCCTTTAATCCCAGCACTCGGGAGGCAGAGGCAGGTGGATCTCTGTGAGTTCGAGTCCAGCCTGGTCTACAGAGTGAGTTCCAGGACAACCAGGGCTACACAAAGAGACCCTATCTCGCAATCCAAAACAAAAGCACTTGCATGGTTGTGGTGCGGGAGAATTGTCTGTATTCTGTCAATCATGATTTAAATAAATGCTGATTGGCCGATAGCCAGGCAGGAAGTATAGGTGGGAAAACCAGACAGGAAGTAGAGGTGAGGCAATGAGAACAGGAGAATTCTGGGAAGAAGGAAGCTCTTTCCCCACTCTTGCCCAGACCACCAAAGAAGCAGGATGTGACCTGCCCTGCTGAGAAAGGTACTGAGCCATGTGGCTAATATAGATAAGAATAATGGGTTAATATAAGCTACAAGCGCTAATAAGAAGCCTGAGCTAATGGGCCAATCAGTTTTATAACTTATGTAGACCTTCTGTGTGATTCTTTGGGACCAAATAACTGTGGGACCTGGTGGGAGGACAGAAAGCAACCAGGCCTTCATGTTACAGAATGGCGCCCACGTGGATAACTGCATCCACATAAAGCCTGACAGAGCTTGGGAAGTAATTATGGGCAGAAAAGAATAGAGCATGGCTTCTTGGTAGCAGCAATTTCTCGGGTCTGCTCTACTTGCTAGGGGCAAGCGCTCTCATTTAAGAGAGGCTTCCTGACTCAGCTTTAGCTGCAAAACCTTGCAGCTCTTTTAAGAGGTCCTGCCACAAAACACTTAGTGTTGGATTAAAAGTTGAACTGAACGTATGCTTTTCGGTTTTCAGCTGTAGCAGGAAAAAAGCTGTGCTGTTTTAAAATGCCAGCTTTCTGGGCCGTCCTGCCAGGGCAAACTCTGACTCTTTCAGGCAGGCGGTCCAACTACGGAGCATTTGAATGTGGTTTGTGAGCAGAATGCTGCAGGTTGCTTGCTGACAGGGACCTTGAAATGCCACAGAGTTGTGGCAATAAACATGGCTACAGCAGTACCTCAGCCATGAGGCTGGAATCGCAGAAAGCTAAGGAATGGGCTGGATCTAGCTTTTGAAGCCACGGTTTTAGTCCTACCAATATTGCTTGGTAAATTAAAGGCTCATGTGGTCAGAAAAAGAGAGATATACAGTAAAGAGAGATTTAAAGACGAAGAAAACCTCTAAATGTTTTACAGGGTGTTAAAAATATATTCAGGCTAAAGGTTAAAGTTCTTAAAGTAAAAAAGAAAGAGAGTAGTTGGGTGTGGTGGTTCACACCTTTAATCCCAAAGTTTGGGAGGCAGAGGCAGACAGATCTCTGTGAGTTCAAAGATAGCCTGGTCTACAGAGGGAGTTCCAGGACAAAGATACACAGAGAACCTGTCTCAAAAGCTAAAAGTTAAAAGTAAAAATAAAAGAAATAGAGGTTAAAATAAAGCCACATAAAGATGAAAAACACACAGAGAATCTTGATACTGTATGCTATTATGCTCTCTTTGAATTGTTTGAATGCTGAGGAAGGAGCAACAGCTGCTAAAGATATTTGCTTATAAATGCTGCTGAACTAATCCAAGATAGGTATTTTGAAAATACCTTGACTTCAAAATTGAAGTCAAAAGGTATGTTACTTTGGAGAAGAGATTTTGCTTTTGTTTCCACAGGAAATGAGAGGTTGTGGATTCATTCTGAGTTAAGAAAAATCAGGTTTGGTCAATGAAGACCACCTGAGAAATCTCCAGCAGGAACAGATGGCATGGATGTCTGAGTTCTACATCCAGAACGGATTCAAGATGCTGCCTGAGATGATCAAGCCTCACAGGATACTCCAGTCAGGACTTGATCATAACTGTAAATTTTCTTTAGGTCCCCATAAGATTATCAGCACCCCCAACCAGCTGGAAGTAGCCTGGAATACTATGCCCACATTCCCAAAAAATGGACTATGGATATTTTCCTTTGTTTAAAAAAAAAAAAAGAGGGGGAAGTGGTGTGGGAGAATTGTCTGTATTCTGTCAATCATGATTTAAATAAATGCTGATTGGCCATTAGCCAGGTAGGAAGTATAGGTGGGAAAACCAGACAGGAAGTAGAGGTGGCGCAATGAGAACAGGAGAATTCTGGGAAGAAGGAAGCTCTTTCCCCACTCCTGCCCAGACCACCGAAGAAGCAGGATGTGACCTGTCCCGCTGAAAAAGGTACTGAGCCATGTGGCTAACATAGATAAGAATAACAGGTTAATATAAGCTACAAGAGCTAACAAGAAGCCTGAGCTAATGGGCCAATCAGTTTTATAACTTATGTAGACCTTCTGTGTGATTCTTTGGGACCAAATAACTGTGGGACCTGGTAGGAGGACAGAAACCAACCAGGCCCTCATGTTACATGGTTGTAATCTTAGCACTGGGGAGGTGCAGACAAGAGGATCCCTGGGGCTCCTTGCCCAGCCAGGCCAGCAAATCCATGGGCTCCATAAGTGACAGATCTTGTCTGAAGAGACAAGGTGCAAAGGCTCGGGAGATGTGTGGTCCATGAGATGCCCAGCCAGATGAGAGACCCCATCCAAACAAACCAACAGTGGGAAAGTGCCTGCGGAATGACAGCTGAGGTAGTCCTCCACCCTACACACACGCGTGCATGCACACACACACACGTGCACACACACATACACACATGCACGCACACAGCACACGCACACACACATACATACACGCACGCACACACACATACACATGCAGAATGACAGCTGAGGTAGTCCTCCACCCTACACACACATGCGTGTGCACACACACACGCACACACATGCACACACGCACACACATGCACACACACAGCACACGAACGCACACACATACATACACACACGCACACACACATACACATGCAGAATGACAGCTGAGGTAGTCCTCCACCCTACACAAACATGCGTGTGCGCACACACACACATACACACGCACACACATGCACACAGCACACACACGCACACACACATCACACACGCAGGCACACAGCACACACACACGCACACACACACATGCACGCACACACACACACACACACACACACACACCAGAAAAGTAGCTCAGCTGGGTATGACCATGCTCACTAATTTTTTTTTTTTCGAGACAGTGTTTCTCTGTGTAGCCCTGGCTGTCCTGGAACTAGCTCTGTAGACCAGGCTGACCTCGAACTCACAGAGATCTGCCTGACTCTGCCTCTCAAGTGTTGGGATTAAAGGTGGAAGCTACCACTACCCAAGCTCACTCTTATTCCCAGCATCTGGGAAGCTATAGCAGGAAAGTACTGGTTTTGAGGCCAGCCTCAGCTACACACAGAATTCAAGGCCAACTTAAGCACCAACACAGTCTAAAAAAAAAAAGAAGAAAGAAAAGAAGAAAAGAAAGTAAGTAAGTAACTCCAAATAAGCTAAAGGTCTTAATGCAAGACCCCAAATACTCCAGCTCTTAGAGGAAAATGCAGAGGAGAATTTCATGACATTGGATTGGGTGAGAGTTTCTTGGCTATGACACTAAAAACACAAACAACAAAAGAAAAAGCAGATACATTTGATTATGTTAAAATTGAAAACATCTGGGGCCTGGGGAGACAGCTCAGTCGGTGAAGGACTCGTTGCATCTTGAGCATGAAGCACCCATGTATGAAAGCCAGGCATGGTGGCGCACACTCATTACCCCAGCATTTGCGTCGTGGCAACCAGAGGATCTCCAGCACTTGCTGACCAGCCTTATCTAATCAGTCACTGATCTCCTTATTTAGGTAGAGATCTTTAAAAAAAAAAAAAAAAGGAAGATGGAAAGTGATAGAGGAAGACACCCAGCATCATCCTCTGGCCTCCACACTCACATACGCACACGCACATGTGCACACACACACACACACTTCATGTACGCTACATATATAGTCATTTTTAATTTATATTTATTTATGCCACACTCACATGCACATACATACACTTCATGTGCACTGCATACACAGTAATTTTTTAATTTGCACTTGTGATGTATATTGGTGTTTTGCCTGTATGCATGTCTGTGCACCACTTGCATACTTGGTGTCTGTGAAGGCCAGAAGAAGACATTGGGTTCCCTGGAACTGGAGTTACACTTATGAACCACCATGTGAGTACTGGGAATTGAACCTGGGCCCTCTGCAAGGGTGGCAAGTGATCTTATCCACTGAACCATCTCTCCAGCCCCACAATTTTTTTTTAAGAAGTAGGTAGTTTTGGCTGGGCATGATGATGCATGTCTATGATCTTATCATTCAGGAAGCTGAGGCAGGAGGATTCCGAGTTCAAGGTCCACCTAGACTAGAAAGCGAGGCCTTATCTCAAAAGGGTAATACCAACCAAAACGACAGAAACAACTGACACAAAGCTCTTCACTGTAAAGGGGATGGATTCTGTCACTGCCACTGTGAAATGGGTCCTCAGAAAACAGACTGGCGCTATGATCCAGCAATTCTGCCTCTGAACTTGCATCCAAAAGCGCTGAAGGCAGGGATGAGAAATGATGCTCATCCAACTGCGGTCTTAGCAGCAATGACAGTCAGAAGCGCGTAGCAAGATCCTGCTTTACACACACACACATGAGCACTCACATGCATACACATGAACACAGGCATGCACAATGCACTTGAAGATACACACACATGCACAAACACATACATGTGCAACGCACACAGGCATGCACAGAGTTACAGGTTTGGACGTTACCCCAGTAAGTAAGCAAGCAAGAAGGACCTTAGTTTGATCTCCAGAACCAATGTAAAAAAGTTAGGAGGAGTGGCATGCACCCGGAATTATCAGTGTTGGAGAGGCAGAGATTAGCAGATTCCTGAGATTTGCTGACCTAACAGACTAGCTTATTCAGTGAGTTCCAAGCTAGCAAGAGACTCTGTCTCAAAATAAATAAATAGATAGATAGATGGATGGAGGGGGAAGGGCTAGAGAGGTGGTTCAGTAATTAAGAGGACATTGCTCTGGCAGGGGACAATTGAGTTCAGTTCTCAGCACCCACACCCAGTGGCTTGTAACCACCTGTAACTCCAGTTCTGGGAGATCCGCCTCCCTCTTCTGGTCTCTGCAGGCGCCTGCATGCAGACAATGCACATACAAGCAAGCAGGCACACACACAGACACACCAAACGCAGGTGTACACTGCGCATGCAAGTGAGCGCGCACACACACACAATAAATAGATATACAAATAAATCTTTTCTTTTTAAATGTAAGGTGTAGACTCGAAAAACAGCACTCACAATTGGCCACTGGTCTCCACCCGCTGGTGTGCTCGCACATGCGCAGTGCGCCAGCACTTTTAAAAATAGTCGAGCGAGCCTCACCTCCACAGCTGTGCCGGCCCCGGGAGCCAGAGCCCTCACAGCTGCCCAGCCTGCTGAGCCGCAACACCCACCAGCTTCCTCTACCTGACACCAACATTTGGCTTCCATTTCTGGCCCCTCACATCTTTCTCAGAGACCAGCTCTTGCAGGGTTTTAGGTCGAGCGGAAGCCAGAGGCTCTTGGGAGAGTCAGTTTGCATCTCAAGGGGTGGGAGGTGGATTTGACTGGGCCAACCAGTGGGCTGTCTTGCCCAGCCACCCCCTGTAGCCCCAAAATCCCATCCATCCTGCAGGCTCCCCACCCGCTGTCAACAGGGCAGGCACACTTCCTGGTGCAAGGTAATCCTAGCCGGCTCTGCTCCCCATGGGCTTGGCTGGGCTCTGTTATTAATCTCCGGCAGATCCTGTGTCCTGAAGCTAAGACAGCTGTCCCCATGAGCAGCTGTTCCAGGACCAAAAACAGCAGGCAGACAACTTCTAATGTTATCACTTTTATGGAGAGAGGGGAAAAAATTACAAAAAGTAGGTATGAGCCGTTCCTTCTGCAGCAGCCTAGGCCAACCCTCACACTGTCTGTGTGCAGGGCACCTGGTTCCGTGCTTAAAACTCATCTCCAGGCTCAAGAGTTCATGAATGTTCATGGTCAAGATACTCATCTCAGGCGGAAAAGTGAACACAACAGAGTTCCATTGAAATTGAATCAATAAGGGATTGTTGAGGCTCGGATGTAACTCAGTGACTGAGAATTTTCTTGGGATCCCCCAGTGAGGGGCTGGGATGTGGCTCAGTGGCAGAGCACCTGCCTAGAATCCCCCAGTGAGGGGCTGGGGTGTGGCTCAGTGGTAGAGCCCCTGCCTAGAATCCCCCAGTGAGGGGCTGGGGTGTGGCCCAGTGGTAGAGCCCCTGCCTAGAATCCCCCAGTGAGGGGCTGGGGTGTGGCTCAGTGGTTACCTAACACACATAAGACCTGGGTTCCATCCCCAGCACCACAAATGACAAACCAGAACAGGGCTTTGCTTTAGTCCATGCCCTGTTCAATCCTACATTACCTGCTATGGCAGATGGCTCAGTAGGTAGAGTGCTTGCCCAGCATGCATGGAGTCCTAGTGCCACATTAAACTGGGAGCTGGGGCAGGAGAGATCCCTCAGCGGTCAACAGTGCCTACTGCTCCTCCAGAAGACCTCAGTTCAGTTCCTAGCACCCACATCAGGCAGCTCTAAAATGCCTACAACTCCAGCTCTAGGGCACCCAACACCCTCTTCCCACATCTTCATTCATGTCCACATACAAGCAGACAGACACGCACACATTTGGTTGGGCATAGTGGCACACACCTCTAACCCCAGCACTGAGGAGGCATAGGCAGATGAATCTCTGAGTTCCAAGCCAGCCTGGTCTGCATACTAGGTTCCAGGATAGCATGGTCTACATAGACAAGTCTCAAAAATAAAGAAACGAATAAAAATTCATTAACTAATTTAGAAAAGGAAAGGTATCACTGGGATTAGTCCAGGTCTCTGCGCCTGGCACTCAGGCAGTGGAAGCAGGAGGGTCGCAAGTTCAACTTGAGTTTCTGGGTCTAGAACAATTTTCTTGTGATCAGATGGAGTGCAACCCAGTCCCGGTTCAAATCAGGCTTTGACGCACACACGCAACACACACACTTGGGAGATTATAAGATTTTCCCAAAAACCCTAGAAAACCACCTGGTAAAACATTAAAATAATTAAAACAATTTCTCAAAAATAGTCTGGGTGTGGTAGCGCACGCCTTTAATCCCAGCACTCAGGAGGCAGAGGCAGGGGAATCTCTGTGAGCTGGAGGCCAGAGCTGTATAGTGAGACCCTGCCAAAAAAAAAAAATCAACTTTCTATTATTACTCTGTGGGGGGGGGATGGGATGGGAGGCCACATGCTTCTTTTGCATGTGCTGGTCAGAGAACAGCCCTGTGGAGTTGGTTCTCTCCCTTCACCTTTATGTGAGTTATGGAAACGGAACTCAGGTTGCCAGGCTTTCGAGGCATAAATAGTTTCAGGATTCGGAAGGTGAGGAGATGGCTCAGTGGGCAAGCGCACTTGCCATTACAAGCGTGAGCACCTGAATCCAGCTACCTGGTCTCTTTGTGGAAAGCCAGGCCCAGCCATGCCCACCTGTACCCCCAGGGTCATGTGGGTGGTGAGACCGGAGGACCACTGGGGCTTGCTGGCCGCCTCCCTAGCTCCAGGCTCAGTGAGAGGCCACCTCAGGGAAGTCAAGTAGGGTGTGGTACAGCAGAGCACCTGAGGTACCCTCTGGGCCTCTGCACGTGAGCACGCAAGGCACCACACACACGTGCACACAAACAAGAAATTCTCAGGGTTTGAGTGAACTGTCACCAACAGCTGCAGAACAAAGGGGAGATTGCGGCTGACACATTCCCCAGCAGCCCAGGGTCACGTCACCCCAGAACCGGGTGCCCAGGCAAGCCAAGACCTCTTGGACTCCGGGCCCAGCCATATGGCCAAGTCAATCACAGGGACCCGGGGGAAAACCACAGACAGGGCCTGCCAGGGGAGCAGGAAAGACAAACGTGTCAGAAGCCAGAAGTGACACGCCTGGGTGTAGGCAGTGGGGCCCAATCAGGAAGAAACTGCTACACTCAAACATTGGGATGCCCACGAAGTGTGAAGTGTCAGCATGCCCAGACCCCTCCGGTGGGCATCAGGGAACATTCTGGGGACAAGGAAAGCCTGAATCATCCACAAGGCTCCAAGGAGGAACATGACTCAGTGGATAAAGCACTTCCCATGTGATCATGAGAACCTGAGTTCAAATCCCCAGAACCCTCAGAAAGCCAGACAGACACGGTAGGGAAGCGGCTGTCACCGTGGTGTTCCTGTGGTGAGACGGTAGGTGCAGACAGGAGAAGCCTGGTCTAATCTACGCAAGCATACACACGCACGCATGCGTGCACACACACACACACACACACACACACACACACGCACACACACACACACATTTTTCATGTTAGATTTAACCAGGAGGCTAATCAGCTTGTACTCACCTACAGCCTGTCAAGCTGCCCTACCCAGAGCCTGTCTGTGAATCTTTAACAGTTGCCCTTGCCCGTACCTGGACCCAGGAAAGAAGTTGCCGACTAGACACTGCTCAGGTTGTGCCCACCTTTTGCACACTTTATCTCCATCCTCCTAGGTGATTCAGAGGTCCATGCCGCTGTCCAGAGAGGCAGATATCCTATCCAGAGTCTTTCAATGAGTTTATTTACAAGTGTCTGGATTCCAGGAGAGTGACATGTGACATTCTTGCTCCCCCCTAATGAAGCTTCCAGACCTCAGGTTGCAGGCCCTGAGGCATCTGAGGATTAAATCATATCCTGGGACCAGGGTCTTACAGAATGCTGTCTAGAGTTGGGATCCAGGCTCAGTCTCCTCGTCACACCCTCTCTCTTTAGGAAGAAAACCCTGCAGCTTTGAAAAGAGGACTTCAGCGTGTTCTACGAAACCATCCGCCCCTGCTCCAACAGCACTCAGCTCACATCAAAGCACACAGGGTCTTAGAAGACCTTCACCAACATCCCTCTTAAAAGCAGCCGGGACAATGGTATAGCTGTCCTAGCAGGAACCGAGATACTTTAAAGAGAGACTGGGCCCCTTCCTTTGGCTATCAGGCTATTGAGACAATGGTGCCGGAGAAATTGTAATTTCCTCAGGAATCTCACACTGAGAAAAGGAAAGAGTCAAAGCCTGTTGCCAGTCAGAGGTGGGAGCTATACTAAAATCTTGTCTAGAGTTCTGATGACATATCAGAACATCTTGGAGAAGAGACAGGAACCAAGACAATGGTGGGTCAGTGATGGGCAGAACCACACCTTGACTGGAGCTGCTTAGCTGTGGATGCCTTTTGCCCTAACTTAAACCTAAAGCTAAATGTTAGGATACCAAAGATAGACTTTGGGATGGAGGGGTCACTGTGTTCCTCTTTCCAATGTGGTCAGTGTGACCAGTTGAATAAATCTCTTTCTTTTCTCATGGTGTGTGTGTGTGCGCGCGCGCGTGCGCGTGTGCATGTATGTACGTACATTCCATGACATGTGTGGAGGTTAAAGAACCATTTACAGGAGTCAATATTTCTTTCCACTATGTGGGTCTCAGGGTTTGAACTCAGGTTGTCAGTCTTGACAGCAAGCACCTTTGTTCGCTGAGCCATCTCACCAGCCTTGAATTAATTGTTTTCTGTTTTCAATATTGAATTGTCAGTTAAAAAGACAGAACCCTGCATATGGCTTATTAGGCATTACCGGTGCCTAGGCTCTGACCGTGACAATTCAGGTAACAGTGTCAGACGAGAAGATATGAGAAGCCAGAGGATTCACTTCTGTCCTCAACTGTGACCCATTAACCTGGACCGAATGTTGCTTATTCCAAAGGGAGAGGCAGCCAGAAGGGCGGGACCCCCCC
>PVIU01027485.1:0-20409 GCA_004026605.1 Ondatra zibethicus | reverse complement strand
CACATCTGCCATGAACAGCAATGTTTTTCTGTGGAAAGCTATTAGTAAGCATTGCTACATGGTCCTCAGGATGCCTGAGCACAGGAAGAGGGAGGCTGTTGCCTTTTTATTGAAAACAAAGTCTGCAAAAACTAGAGAAAAGAAATACGGAGTTTCGCTGTTTAAAAGTGTCTTGAGGATTCTAAAAAATGCTGTGAATTAGAGACATGGAAGATTGTGGCATGAAATTTACATGGAAAAAAACCTCTGGAGTTGTAAGTAGGCTCAGGGACACACACATGCACACACACACACAGAGAGTCAATTATTAAAGGGTAGAATATCTACTGTTCACTGGCCATTAACTAGCTGACCGCTAGGCTAACCGAGCTGAGCCATATATAACAAAAACCTGAAGACTTTATAGAATGACCTGGGAAAGTTACTAAATAAGCAAGAGGCAGCCATAGCAAGAAACCCTGGGCAAGTGTGTGGGGGATTTGATCCCCAGAGTTCTTACATTATAATATTTATAATAAGCAATTTTCTTTTCTTTTTGGGCGCCAAACTAAAGCAAGTTTTTTATTAAAATATTAAAAACGGACCAAGATGAAATTTGGTCAGGACAATCACCCAGAAAGTTTTCAGGTGAGTGGCCCTGAGGCACTGTTGTCCAGGCTTAAATGGACAAAACCCATGGGCCACCATAATTTTCCCATGAGGCTTTGTTGTTATTTTCAAGTACTACAACTTCCAGAATCCAAGGAAGTTACCTGGTCCTTGGGCTGGTGGGGCTTAAAGGTTAGCTTAGGGTCTAACATCCCCCTCCACACACCTGGTTGTTTCCTGAGTCAAATCCTTAACTCTATGATGGGTACCAGTTTACAATTGGCTCTAATAACCATCAGTTTAATGGTACCCAGAAAATAGGAATTGTCATTTAGTTATTATATCAATGATGTAAGAGCCAACAGTAATTAACTTAAAGCAGATGGGCCAAAGACCCTATGATGAAGAATATCTCTTTGTTCTGTATAAAGCAGGTCAAGTATCCTATCATATTGTAGAACTATTAGTTAATAATAACCAGTCTTCATCAGCAGAACAATAAGTACCAAGGACACAAAGAAATGGGGAAGATAGTTGTCAATTAAAATTGTCCCTGAAGAAAAACAGACTTTGAACTTCCTTTAAAAGCAAAAACAATATTTAAGGCTGGAGAAATGGTTCAGCAGTTAAAAACATTGGCTACTCTTCCAGAGGACCTGAGTTAGATTCTCAGTATCTACAACCATCCATAACTCCAGTTCCAAGGGTTCTGGTGCTCTCTTCTGACCCCCAAAGGCACCAGGTACACATGCAATACATTAGACATACATGCAGGCAAAATACATATACATATAAACTAAGCTTTTAAAAAGCTTTAAATGAGCTATATTACAAGTACATTCAAAGAACTAAAACTAAACAAAACAAACAAAAGACTTATGGCTAAAGAAGAAAGGAAGCAAGGATTGATGGTGTGTGCCTGAAGTTCCAGCAACCTAGGAAGCTAAGTCAGGAAGAACACTTGAAAAAAGTTCACCCTGAGCAATAGTGTGTTGCGGGCTGCAACATTGTTGCTGGCGACCACAAGCAGAGGTGGCCGCCGTTGCCCCGCCGTTGCGTGCTCCAAAACAAGTGCTTTGCGCATGCGCCTCTCCCGAACAGGCGATGTCAGATCTAGCCTATCCCTGACGACCTGTCGATCTGGCGCCATGAGCTGACCAATTGCTGAGTGACACCTCAGAGGCGAGAGAATTTTACTATATAAGCTCGCCGGTCTCGGTGAGCTGGGTCTCCTGTCTTCAGCTGTAACAAAGCGCCTTAATAAAGCGTGATCGAGAAGAATCCTGGTGTCCGCGTCCTTTTTGCTGGCGGACAGGGCGCGACAACGTGGTGCCAAAACCCGGGAACCTACCATCTAGGCATCAAACAGGGACCCTTGCGTGAGCAAGAGGATTCAGAACTCGGTTGCGTGAAGGCGGCGGTACCAGTTCCTGAATAAACTGCAGAAAGAAGAGTTCGGTGTTGCGTCTTCCTTGCTGGTCGAGGCGGCTCGCGACAATAGTGACCAGTGATTTCTTTAAAAGCAAATAAATAATGTAACATCATAGCATAAAATTGGAAAATACAGGAATAGTATGCCATCAATTTCTAGCTAGCCCAGACTAGACTTAAAATCATGAACCCCCTGCCCCAGTCTCTCAAGTTCTAGGATTGTGGGCAGGTACTACCACACCCAGATTAAGATGGTTTCACAATGATCTAAATAGACAGCACAATGGTGCATACCTATAGTCCCAGTTGCTCAAGGGTTGAGATAGGAGAAGGACCTCCTGAGTCCATGAGTTTAAGGCTAGATTGGACAACGTTATGTGTCTCCAGCTAAAAATAAACAAGTAGAGAAACAAACAAGAATCACAAAACCTTAAATAGAAGCTCTATGAAAGTATCACTGTAGAAACTCAAGAGCAAATCTGAACTGGAGAAGAATTTACTAACTTGAGACTATCCAGTTGATGAAGAGAAATTCAAAGAGAAGTCCATCATTCAGGAGGCAGAGGCATGAGAAATCACACCAAGTATAAGGCCAGCCTGATCTACATAGTGAGTTTATGGCCAGCCAGGGCTACATAGCGAGGCCTGTCTCATATACCCATGTACTCCTGCCTAGATGAAAGGGCAAGAAGGATGAAGGTGTGGAGGGAGGGCAGAAGGAAGATGGAAGGAAGGAAGGAAGGAAGGAAGGAAGGAAGGAAGGAAGGAAGGAAGGGTCTGACTAACCTGTAGGACTTCAATTGTACCAGTATATACTGTATTGATGGACTTCTAAATCTATAAGGATGTACAATAATAATGTCACAATGGAAGAATGTCATAGGTGCATGGAGTATGAAATGTCTCCAACAAGCTCATATGTTGACTTGGTCCTCAACTAGTTTGGGGTTCTGGAAACCTAAGGAGTTAAATCCTGGTTGGAAGAAACAGGACACAGGTGGTGCCTTCTTGGAAAATATTTTGTCATAGACTGTTTGCCTCTCACTCTGCTTCCTGCCTGCAATGAAGTGAACAGCTTTCTCCACGAGTTCCAGCCACCATGGTATTTTATCTCATCATGGACCCCAAGGCAACAAGGACCGAGAACTGAAGACTAAAACTCCTGAAGACATGAGCCAAAATAAATAAATAGCAAAATAAAATAAAAGCCCTCGTCCCCTTAGGTTTTTCTCTCTGGTATTTGATCACACATATACAAAATAACTAGTACAGAGAAGGAATAGAACTGCATTGGAGCAAATTATTGTGTACTATTTAAATTAAGTCACCGGCACTAGGAGATTGTTTTACACTTGCATTTTTACACAAATAACATAAATAAATTATATTACTTATGATCCTTAAGAAAACCAGTAAGAAATGGAGCTTGTGGAGCTGGCCAATTCCAGGTCCACTTTATCCCTCCTTGGTGGTAGAATGGGAGATACCCAGCAACCCCCGACTGAATTATCCATCACTGTGGATGGGCAGATGAACTAATACTGTACACTGACTCTGGGGATAAACCAATCGATATCAGTCAGTTTAAGCATTGCTCTCAATTGCCCCTGTGTTGCAGGCATACTATAGAAAGACACATTCAAAAGTTTTCCCTCCGCTTTCACACAGATAGTTCTCTTCTACACTTCTGTTTTTCTTGACATAGTAAGTTCCCTCAGATTGACATGGTTCTAGATTTATATAAATTTAGTAATGTCTCTGCACTTAATGGTTCTATATTATACAACATATGACAGTTACTACTGTTGTGGATTTATACATTCTGGATTATAAGGTCCCAAAAGCAATCATAGTCAGTTATAGGAGACTCATGAACAAGAACTCAACAAGGATAACTTGGACTTGAATATGCCAGGCAACCTACAGAGGGGCCCATGCAGGAAGACTGGATTCTGACCAGGCAGAGAGATGCAGTCACCAGCCAGATGCAGAAGAAGCAAGAGGAATGCTTCATTGATAAAAAGTACCAAGCCATGTGGCATAAACAAGAATAATGGGTTAATTTAAGTTGTAAGAGCTAGTTAGTAATAAGCCTGAGCTAATAGGCCAAACAGTTTATCATTAATATAAGCCTCTGTGTGTTTCTTTGGGACTGAATAACTGTGGAACCAGGCAGGATAGCAGTCTCCATCTACAGATGCTGGCCTGGGAAGTTCCTCATATTCATGGCATCATCTCCTGTGAGCACCCAGAAAGGTTCTGCCTGATCTCTACTTCAAAGATCATGGAGAGATTAGAAAGGAAGGGTAGGCCGTACCAAGGAGGAATGTCAAGATGAGTGGACTCCTCTATACCAAGCTCCCTTTTACCTGACCTCAGAGACTGGTCTGAAGGCAGATAGGAACTCTGCTTGTGCAGAAGGTCCCTAATGGAGACTGAAGCTTGCCACCAAAGACTGTCTACAGCTTCCAGAGTTAAGCCATTTGACAAAATGAAGATAAGACATAATAGAAAACAAAACCAATTTTTTTAAAAAATATATATTTAAGCAACACTTTTCATTTCTTTTGAGACAGGGTCTCACTATGTAACTGTGGCTGTCCTGGAAGTCACTATGTGGATTAGGCTGGCCTCAAACTTCCTGAGATCTGCCTGCCTCTGCTGGGATTAAAGGCATGTGCCACTATGCCCTGCTAACATGGGAAATTCTTATCCCTTTTGTGAAACTCAATTAAAAAGAAAAAGCTGGAGAAATTGAGAGCTAAGAGGACCAAGATGGCTAGATTAGCACAGCTGGGTCATAGAGTACCAGATGGGCAAGGACAACTTTCCTCCATCCATTTCCAACCTAGGGATTATCCTCCCGATGTGCCCCAGCTAATGTTTACACAACAGACCCACAGAAGTTCAACTGTGCCCTGCCTCCTTCACCTTGCCTCTTCCCATCAGCAAGTCTAAGAAGCTCCTTTAATATGTATTAGGGTTAGTCTGTACTGCTCAAAGCAAAATGCACTGACACCACATTCAAAGACCAAGTTTAACTACTTTAGATTTAAAAAAAATTATTATTTCTCCATTTTCATTATTTCTTTTATGGGTATGGGTGTTTTGCCTACATATATGTTTGTGCACCACTTGCATGCCTGGTGCCCAAGGAAGCCAGAAGAGGGCATTAGATCCCTTGGAACTGTAGTTAAAGATGGTTATGAACATGTGGGTGCTGGAAATAGAGTGCAGGCTCTCTGGAAGAGCACCCAGTGCTTTTGTTTGTTTGCTTGTTTTTGTTTTTTAAGATAAGATTTCTCTGTAGCTTTGGAGCCTGTCCTGGGACTCGCTCTGTAGAAAGGCTGGCCTTGAACTCATAGAGATCGGCCTGTCTCTGCCTCCCTTGTGCTGGGATTAGAGCCACTGCCCAGCTCAGCCAGGGTTTTAACCACTGAGCCATCCCTAAGTTCTACTACTTTAAACACGATCATATGCCTGTGTTCTTTATTTACTGAGAAAATTTCACCTTTGTAAACTGTATAGCAAAGGGATAAGACAGAGCATGAGTCACAAATACACATGGGCACGATGTCCAGACATGAAAGCAGACAGTGTCACAGCTCCACGGCCTGCCAGTTTCTGAGCTGTTAAAGGATTATCACCCTTGCCCCCCACCACTAGGCAAACCACAGCTACTTGTGTGGTTGGTGTGCAGCTACAGACCTGGGCTCTCCGGCCATGTGATTTCACATAGAGCTGGCGCTCTTCCAGTGAGCAGGTGCTAACGGTCCCTGAAAACAAGCCTTTGAGAGAGAACTGAGAGGGGTCAGGAAGATGGCTCCAGCTGCCATCCCAGGGGAACAGGCTTTTGAAATCTAAGAAGCCCAGGTTATCCAGGACACTGCTATCAACGCTCAATGGAGATCCACATACAGAAGCAGAACATAACTGACCCTCTCCCCCTTTTCTTTTCCCTGACCACCTACCGTGTGCCATGCCAGTGAACCCCTCACAGCTTTCCCTGTTTAAAATCTCGCTGTCCCTTTAAGCTTCAGGCCACGAGCACTTTCTTAGAAAAGCGTTTCCTTCCTTCCTTCCTGGAATGCACTCAGATATTTGTTCAGATTCTTATTTTGTGCACAATCTTGACATGTTCTGGAGATTTTAGTGCAGCTGATCTAGCCTAGAGCCTATTGAGATAACAGCTAAATGTTAATTTGGTGATAAAGAATATATTTATTCCTCTGGAAGAGAAAAATTAAGTATATAATCCACCTTGATTTATCTTATTTTCCTGATTCCACAGAGCAAACACTCCTACCATATTGCCATATCCAACTCATGCTACCAAGATCAAGTTCCTGATCCTGAACTGGGAGGAAGGGTTCCCATCACATCTCATGGCCAGTCTGGACTGGTAGGCACTAGCATACCACAGCTTCACACCAGAGTTCCTTAAATAATGCCTCACCACTCCTGACTATCATAACAGGAGGCACAGAGGAGCACCTCTTCGTCCAAGGTTACATGTCATCAGAGACCCCATGGAATAAGGTCTTACACAAATAGTTTTCTAGGAGAAGCTGACTTAGTTCTTTTTTTTTTTTTTAATTGAAATAATTTTTGTTGTTGTTTTTGAGACAGGGTTTCTCTGTATAGCTTTGGAGCCTGTCCTGGAACTTGATCCATAGACCAGGCTGGCTTTGAACTCACAGAGATCTGCCTGCCTATGCCTCCTGAGTGCTGGGTTTAAAGGCCTGCACCACCATTGCCCAGCAAAATAACTTTTATACAGTAGATTCTGATGGCTGTTTCCCCTTCCTTGCCTTTCCCCAGCTCTTCTCTGCCTCCTTGCTTATCCAGCTCTGGCCTTCTTTCTCTCTCTCTTTGGAAAACAAACAAACAAATAACCAGACTAAAACAAACGGAAAGACACCCACAATGTACACACTCACCCATACACACACACACACTCTCTCTCTCTTACACACACACACACACACACACACACACACACACACACACACACACCACTGAATCAACAAATCCGAACCATAATAGATAAGCAAAAAATCAGAATCATAATAGATATGCAAAAGACAAGTAAGATTTTTTAAAAAGGGGGGGGGCTAAACAAAGCATTGTGAGACAAAACATCTCCAAAACACCATGGAGGTTGTTTTGTGTTATCCATGTGCTGCTGGGCATAGGCCTTCCTTAAGTGTGGTTTGTATCCCCAGGGAGACTTCACTGGAGAAAGCTAATCTCTCCACTGTGAACAGTTGTCAGCTGGAGATAGTGTCTGGGTAAGGACCTGTGTCCACCTCCCCTTCTCAGTGCAGGGACTCCATCTGGCTTGGACCTGTGTACTTGATGTCCTCTCTTCCCTTTGGCTCTTACACGTGTTGTTCCCTGAGCCCTGGGGAGAGGGGCTTGATGAAGATCTGCCACTTAGGACTGTTTTCCAAGGACTGACTCTCTCTCTCTCTGGACTGAAATATTAATTATTAAAAGTCTACTTGAGATTAAAAATAGGATCCTGTTTAAGGAAATGCAGATTCACGTTAGAACTTTTGAGGAAAATCAAAGGAGCCTGTGAAGATGGGTTCTCATTTTAGAATCTTATGGATGAGTAAAACAGATCCCTCCCTCCAGGGCCTGCAGTGAAGATTCAGGAGTTAAGGGCATTCATTGCTCTTGCAGAGGATGTGGTACCCATGTCAGCTGCCATTTATAATTCAGTTCCAGTGGATGCACTGATTCCTCTGACCTCTGAGGGCATTGCATGCGTGCACGCGCATATACACACACACACACACACACATACACACACACACACACACACACACACACACACACACCGCTTGCCTATAAAGTTTACTCCTGTTGTCTAGACCAATATATGGCTAAAAGTTAGAGAAACATTTCTCTAATGAGAACTTAAAGAACTTCAATTAGGAATTTGTTTTTATTTTCTATTTGTTGTTTGTTGTGCTCCTGGTGGAACCCAGGGCCTCCAGTTAAGTGCCAGCCACTGAGTCATACCCACCTCTAGCCCTCAAGCAGGAAATACCCGCTCTGGTCTCTAGTTCTGATATTCCACTAGTAGAAGTCCAATTCTTTGATTTGTTTTGAAACCTTAGTTGAACTTTAAAGCCTCTATAAAGATTGGTATTCTAGCCCCATGTCTTTTAATTCATCATCAGACAATATGTACTGTATGTAAGGAAAGGGTTAGTACAAACAGAAAATGTGAATACATATTCTGGGAGAGAAATTGGAAATTTGTGTAAACAAGTTACCAGTTTTATATTATTTTATTCACCTAAGCCCAATCTAAAGTAGCTAATTCATATTTTTTTCAGTGCCTAGCATTTTATTTTTAGTCGTGTGTCTTTATGGAGTTTATTAGGTTTTTTGAGAAAATGAAAAGGGACTAGAGAATTAGATATAAAGAGTTGTTAGCTTTAGCTACAGTTTCTATGCTATGTAACTAAGAAATAACTTCATTGGTTGGTAAAAGTAAGAAAGCCAGTTGTGTAAATGACTGTCATTTACTTACAGTGGTGGCCTTAGGGGCTCTGCAAGCATTGTACTGTCTACCTCAGCCTAGGCATCTTCATCTGGACATGTCTTTGACAACTGAGGAGGATCTGATAATGCTAAGCATGGCCAGTATTACAGTCTCAATTTGAGAACTAAGTCTCGCCTGTAGCGTGTGTGAGTGATGCTCTGGAGGGTATGGCTGGGACAAATGAGACTCAGCTCCTAGGGCTGGCAGTTCTGGCCCCAGGATGCACTCTGGGGATTAAATGCAATGTGTCAACACACATCGAAGCCTCTTGTGCAGATCTGACATGGGTAGTTAGTAGAAAAGCCTTCCTTTAATTAACTGCAGACGTGAATGCTTGAAAGAAGACCTCTGTAAAAGATCTTAGGGTTGAGAACTTCTTATATAACAGGCATGAGACCGAAGTAAGTGGGGCAGATGTGACAAGAGAGCCTTTGATGTTGATAGAAAAGCAAACTGGAAAGATTCATTCATCCTTTAGAACCTCAGATCCACCCACACTGGAAATTGTCACTAACGTACTCTGGCCCAGGAATAACACATACCCGGACTTGTAAAGTTTGTCTTGTTGTTTGAGTCTTATAATAGAAAGAGGTCAAGAGGCAAAGAGAGTTTTATGAAAGCAAAATTGAAATGTATTAATGCTGAAGTGGTCACAAATGAACTAATTCAGACCCCAATTGACGAGATAGACAGCACCAAAAGTTGTTAGCCCTGTGATAGGTTGAGCCCCTAAGAGAAGCCCCTGGATTTGAAACAGCTTATCTTCTTTCTCAAGGATGATGTCATTACTGCTTCACCTTGTTATACTGCCCAGTTTGCAATAAAATCTTCCACATAAATCTCTAATAAAATGTAATTCATGTACATGAGGTTTGTGATAAACTATTTTGAGGTTGCATAAAGTGTTGGTCACTGCTTTGAAAGAAAACATGGACTGCTCATCTTCGGAAGAACTTTGCTTTACAACATGTTGAACTGAGTAACAGCTTCCCTGGATGTCCAGTTTCTGACTTCCAGATGTAAGAAGACATTTGTTTATGTGGAGAAAGAGACTTTGCCTGTGTGGTTAAAATTAAGAACTTTGAGATGTAGAGACTGTCCTGGTTTTGGTTGGTTGGTTGGTTGGTTGGTTGGTTGGTTGGTTGGTTGGTTGGTTAGTTGGTTAGTTAGTTGGTTGGTTGGTTGGTTGGTTGGTTGGTTGGTTGGTTGGTTAGTTATTTGTTTGTTTGTTTGGTTGGTTAGCTTTGGCTTTGTTCTTTGGTTTTGTTTTTTGTTAGGTGATTTCAGGGGTTCCTAATCTATCACATGGGCTCCAATCACATGGGTTTGTAAAAGCAGAAAACTTTCCTAAGCTAATGTCAGAATCGGAGGGAGGTGTTTATCCAGCAGACAGCAGAAGGGTTAGAAAGGTATGACTCAAGGAGTCAGTCTGCTACTCTGGGGTTAAAAGAAGGAGGAAGAGACTGTGACCAGGGAATGTGGACAGACCCTAGAAGCAGCAAAAGGCAAAGAAACAGACTCTCCTCCAGGTCTTCAAGAAGCTGTACACAGTCATACCAACAACTTAAGTTGTAGCCTCGTGAAGCTTCTTAGACCTATAAAAATGTATGATAATGAACAAGTGTTGTCTTAAACCACAAAATTTGTATAAATCTGTCATGTAAGCCATAGAAAAGAAATGCAATCAATACTGATGTATTCTCTGCTGGTTGGTTTACATTCTCTCTTTATACACACTTCCCTTTATTTTCAATGCTAAGTAATAGCATACTTTTCTTGTTTTTGGTTTTTCGAGACAGGGTTTCTCTGTAGCTTTCTGGAGCCTGTCCTAGATCTTGCTCTATAGACCAGACTGGCCTCAAACTCACAGATATCTGCCTGCCTCTGCCTCCTGAGTGCTGGGATTTAAGGTGTGCACCACCACTGCCCAGCTAGCATACATTTTAAAAATATCATCTCATATTACAATTAAACCCAACACATTATGATCAGCAACTTGGGTAAATTAGATGGAATCAGCCACAATCTAAGTAGCTACAACCAATTAATGTTTGCTCAAGCAGTGGCAAATGCATTATGATTGTTTCTTCCCTGCCAATGACTTTGGGATTTTATAAAATGCACTCCAGTTTTAGAAGTCTCAAGATGTGAACGAACAGAATCTATGGCAAGTGGAAGATAGGCCTTCGTGTCCACTTCCATTGGCACTCTCTCCACTTCCTGTGCTCAGTGGCTTTACTTTAGGAGCTCTGGCTTAACCAGTAGGCTTCTTCCATTGTAGACAGAAAAACATCCTCCCACAGCCTCATCATTAGTGTCTTGGCCCCTCCTATGTCTTTGTCCTCACCTTCTTCACCTGTGTTTAACAGGTCCTGGCGCTCTCTGAAGATTCCTTTTGCTTTCTGTGCCAAACCTAGATTTTAAAGCTCCATTATTTTCATTTCCTCTTATTTATTCCAACCCTAGCTGTTGCTTCTCTCCTTCGCTCAGTCTTGTAAATAGCATGCAGTTGACTTTTTCATTTACTTTTGTTTTTTGTTTTTGTTTTTGGAGACAGGGTTTCTCTGTGTAAGACCTATCTGTCCTGGAACTCACTCTGTAGACCAGGCTGGCCTCTAACTCATAGAATATGCCTGTCTCTGCAACCAAGTGCTGAAACTTCAGGCATGTGTTGCTACCGTCCAGTTGGTTCCCTTTTATAAAGTCTCTGAAATTTTGCTATTGAACCACCACTTCCCAAGCAGTCAAAGAAATCTTTCCTTTCACCCCGTGGGTCCTGGGTGTCAAACTCTGGTGTTAAGTCTTGATGCCAACTGCCTTTACAGTTGAATCATCCTATTGCCCATTTCCCTCAACTTTTAATCATTAGCAATTTTTACTAAAATACTCAAACCTTTTAGCCTGGTCGGCAAGCCCCATATAGATGCTTTGACTGCTAAAACACACCATTAACTCACACTGTTTTTACCCTGGCTGATCTTTCTTCCTCTACACATACCTAAGTTCTAATAGTCTATTAGAACTGACTGTAAAAAGATGAATATGAAATTTTGTCTGATGGATGGAGATAGAGACAGAGACCCACATCCACATAATAGCAATGGACTGAGTTCCCAAGGTCCAGTTGAAGAGCAGAAGGAGGGAGAAGATGAGCAAGGAAGTCAGGACCACGAGGGGTTGGGCCACCCACTGAGACAGTGTGCCTGATCTAATGGGAGCTCACCAAATCCAGCTGGACTGGGACTCGAGCATGTGATCAAATCGGACTCTCTGAATGTGGCTGCCAATGGGGGCAGACTGAGAAGCCATTGATAATGGCACTGGGACCTGTTTCTTCTGCATGTACTGGCTTTTTGGGACCCTAGTCTACTTGGATGCACCCCTTCCTAGGCCTGGATGGAGGGGGGAGGGCCTTGGACTTCCCGTAGGGCAGAGTACCCTACCCTCTCTTAAGGATGGAGGGGGAGGGAGGAGGGGGGAGTGGGGGAGCGGGAGGGGAATGGGAGAAGAGGAGGAAGTGTAAATTTTTGAATGGAAAAAAAAGTGACTATAAGATTAGGCATCTCCTTTATCAGCAAATAGGGTTCTCAATGGGCACCTCTAACCCACTGTGCCTCTTGCTAATGTCTCTCCCAATTTTCTCACCTGTATATAGATAGCTTCATTCCTTAAACCACAGCAGACAGCCCTTCTTAGTGGCTGTGAAAATCTTCCGTGTCATACGATGGCGTCATGCTCACCCTTGTACTACCGGCCTCTCGAGGTCAGCTCCAGCTCTCTGCCCTCTTCAGAACTCTCGCCATGCTGCATATACTGTTCAAATTTCTAATCTGAACAGCGGCTTTTCTTCTGGGCTTTACCTCAGCATACTTGATCTGTAAAGCTCATGGGTTTTCTTCTTCACACTTCAAATTCGTTAAGACTTTTCATCGTGGGTTTTGAGCATTAGAGTTCTATGCCTACGTTGCTGTGGGGTCTTGAAGAAGTCATTCAGTAGCCGAGAACCTTCCATTTCCTCATTTGTAATATGTAGAAAAAAATATGTATGAGAAGGGGATGGTGAGTAAAGTGCCTGACAAGAAGTAAGTGCTTATGAAATGTTTATTGTTTACAGAAACAGTCGTTTAGAAGCTTTGATCCCATCCAGTCCCCACCACTCTGTCCACATGTACATAAAGGCTGCTTGTTACATTAATTATTTCAGCCCTAAGCTGGTGTCATTCTAATCTTTGGACTGGTTTGTTGCTCACCACAATGACCACAGCTAATGATGTGCTATCCAATTGTCAGACACTCCCACAGGCTGCTGCTTTGTTACTGAGATACTGAAGGAAAGCGCTTGTCATCTCATCTCTGACTTTTACTTGCCACACATAATAACACCCGCCTCTTTAACAAGGACTTTGGGAGGTGCAAAGGAGATAAGCCATGTGAATACATTTTATATGCACTGTTAAATGTTTTAGAACATGTTATGATTATTCACTTAATTCAAAAGTCCCCGTTCACAACCTTGCTTTAATTCATTGTTTTCTCAAATGCAAGCAGTGAGATTCTGCAAACCATTCCCAAAGGTCAATCATGTATTGTCTCAGTGAGAAAATTGGTACTGGCTTCTTATTATAGTCAAAGGGAGAACGCAAAGGCGCAATAACCTGCCCTCGCCACACTTCAGACTGCCTTCTCCTGGCTTTTCACACTATGCCGTCCTGTTTATGCACCTAACACTTTTTGTGTCTGCTCGTCAAACAGGATGGAGTGGGGAAAGGAGCCGAGTTGGTGACAGGGCAGGGGATTCGTGTACCACTAACCCTGGGTACCAGGCAGACCACAAGGGCTATATTTGTAGTGTAGTGAATCTTCCAGAGATGAAAGCCTCAGCCCCAGAAAGTAATGCCAATTTATGAACAATCTGGAGGCAGAAGAAAACCACCAAAGGATATTCTTTTTTTTTTTTTAAGTATACCTCTGACCACATACCATTATGACTCATAGTAAAATGGCCCTTGGTGATTCACTGCTACCTATTTTTCTTTAAGCGTGATAATTATCTTTACTGCTTAAATTAAGCTTTTCTTATTTCCAAAAACAATCTTTAAAATGCTCGAGGCTTTGTTGGATTTTTTTTTATTCCATTGTTTAATGTAAATAAGATTAAATGTCCTGGTCCTTTCAAGTCTAACATGAGACCTAGTTACAGTTTTGTAATGTGGGATGTCTTCTAAGTTTCCATCCTAGGTCAGTTTTGGAAGAACAAAATCTTTTTTTTTTTTTAAAGTTCGCATTAACTATAAGGCGCACTATTTCAAGATAGAATGTAGCAATGCGATTTCAAAGCACTTCAGACACAAAGGTAAGCAGAGGAAGGGGGCGAGGGGCTCTTGGAAAGATTTTCAATACCTTTTCTTCAACAAGTACTAACCAATTTCAAAACCACTATCAATTTCATGGTAAATGAGTTTTGACATGCGCATGATTATGGTTATATTTTCAGAGAAAATGCCCTGGCCTGGGGCTGAGAATCTCTTGAGACACTAACCACTTCAGCTATTCTCAACGCATTAGATCTTTAATGAGTTAATTCATTGGCTGGTGGATTGGAAGCAACTGAACTCTGGATGAAATAATTGAGTCTATGTTTTAAAATCTAGATAATTTCTCACTGGGGAAATAAGGGGGCATATTCTAAGAGTAGTATAAGCATACCCTCCATACAGGAGTAGCTCCAGCTCCAGAGCACATCCCTTAATGCCTTTTTAAATTCTACCCCACCAGCTCGATACTTGGCAGTTTCTTTGTTATTATTTTTGAATGACAATGAAGAAATATAATACTGAACCAAATTGGGGGAATATCCATGCATATTCAACACTCATGTCTGGCTTAGTAGATAGAAATTTTTTACTTCGCCAAGATCACTGTTATTTAATTAGTCAGCATTTCACAACTCAGCAGTAGATATTTCACTATTTAATTAATCAGCATGTGCGTCCTCATTTGAATTGTGCATATGTGTGCGCGCTTAGTACTTCCTTACGAAACAAGACTGTGTTTTTTGACTTTATAAACGTCTAAGGTATTCTTTATCTCTGGGCATGGAGGGATGGACTATCTGAACTTCCTGTGATGTCACAAAATGATTAAAGTGCTAATACAGAGTGCTAATATTGGGGCACACGAAAATGACAGGACAACCATCCTAGAAAACATCTATCATAGTCTCGTGTGACTACACATCTTTCTTTGGCACTGGTGAGCAGACTCGGAACCTTGCATACGCTAGTCTAGGGCTCTGCTTCTGCTGGGCAAGTAATGTACTTGAAAGAAACCGAATTAAGACACTTAGAAGCTCAATATATTTTCAGAGTTATTTCCAGGTTTGACCCTAGTTATTATGTGAGCCCTTTATTCTTTAATCTCTATTATAAAATGCTAACGAAACAAGTGGTGGAATAATAGAAAAATAGTATTTTTAGTGTAAGAAGTTTTCAAATATTTCCCATCATTTAACTTATCCAATGGTGAGCAAGGTAATATTACTGGTTCCATTTTCAGACTAACGTAAGTTAAGCAAAACACTGGCTGATGAAACATCCTAACTAGTTCCGTATGTACACAGGGGCATTTCTTAGAGGTGTAGGCATGGCTGAGAGGAAGCACACATGAACCGAAGGTGAAGAAACAGAACAGTCGTGCTATCCATCCCACTACTGACGTTAAGCGATTAGCTGTGTGTGTAGCTTGATGAGTACATACAGCACTTAGCACTTAGGAAGTGCTGGGTACCAGAGAGATGGCTCAGTGGTGAAGCATGCTGAGTGCTCTCACAAAGGGCTCACGCTCAGCCCCCAACGCCCACAGTAGGCAGCTCACAGCCTCCTTCAACTCCAAGTCCAAGGGATCCGATGCCCTCTGTCCTCTGAAGACACCTGCGGTGCACACGAACTCAGGCAAGCACAAACACATATTCATAATAAATAAACATTTAAAGTACCAAATACCGTTTTAAACACATTACACACAGTCCTTTTTAATCCCCCTTGATATGTTTTGAGGTAAGCTTTGTTTTGTCCCATTATACAGGTAAGGAAGCTAGAATCCAGAAAGTTAAAGTCAATGTCCCCTCAGTTAGTACATGCAGGAGCTAGAATCTGGGCCCAGCATTTTGGATGTTAAGATTCTAAATTACCAAGATTATTTTCAACCATCACATATGCTTGCTATAATAAGTGTAGCACACTGTATTGTTCAGTAAACTGAACAATTTGTTGAATAGGTTTATGGCAGGCAGGGCATTTGTTTGTTTGTTTGTTTTTGGTAATTGGTACCAGTAAGTCATTACCTCCAAAATACACCCAAGATTATTTTGTTTTCTGGGGGCAGTCAGAGTTTCAATGAACTAAACAAACCAGAAATGTCATTACACCTTACTCCACAGCTTAGAAGCTAGGTAAACTTGCAGAGCTCAGTAAGCTCTCTGGACCTCAATTTCTTCATCAATGAAATGGGGGGTGTTTAATAGCCTGAGAAAAGAAGTTATGAGGGCTGCAGATAATAAAGCACCACAGAAAGCAATATATAGCCATCACGTGACTAATAATAACACTGGTAATTATGATTATGATTCCCATTAGCTCCAAAGCACACCTGTCGCGGAGGGAACAAATGGGGCCGGAACCTCCGTCTTCAGATCTCTAAGCCAGCCCATGCAGACAGCCACTGTTGTTCTCTGGCATAATTGGAGCAAATGAAGTAACTCCCATGCCCTTGGATAGCAGCAGTGCACTGCCGGTGCACACCGTTTTTAAAGATCTGTTTGGAAGGTGCTTGTGAAACTCCCTTTTGCAATGTTGCAGGAGAGCAAAGCAATTTGGTGTTTCTGATTAAGGGCACCCCTGACAGGGCATCAGGATTACATTCACCCTGGAAAGCAGATGTTGCTGTATCAAAACCACAGAGTGTTATCAGGGCGGTTCCCCCTGAAGACACTTACTGGCAAAACCTTCTGACAAGTACTATCATAAATTCAACATTTTTCTCATTTTGGGGAGCTTATGGGAGAAAATAAAATACAAAGGATAAAAAAGACGAAGTGAAAGGCTCCCAAAATGGAGTCTCACTGTGTAGCCCTCGCTGGCCTAGACCTCACTGTGGAGAGTCTACATTGTAGACCAAGCTGGACTCAGACTCACAGCGATCGGCCTGCCTCTGCCTCTCCAGTGCTGGGATTAAAGGGACCAGCAGATATTTGCCTACCTATGACCCCAAAAAGCTATGCAGAATCCTCTGCTATGGATATACATGAATTTATCGCACTGAGCACATAAGTGTTTGTGACTTTTTCACTATTATTAATAGTATTACTGTAAAGATTCCTGTGTAAAAATGTAATTACGAATCTTGGGATAAATTCTGCAGGTGGGATCACATGGTTATATCCATAAATTATCTTGCAACAGTAAATATTCTTGCTAAAAACAATCTCTTCTCAGTTGTTGTTTTTCTTTAATTGCTTTTAAATCCATAAAGTAGGGCCTGAAGAAATGGCTCAGTGGTTAAGAGCACTGACTGTTTTTCCAAGGACCTGGGTTCAATTCCCAGCACCCACCTGGCAGTTCACAATTGTCTGTCTGTAACTCCAAGATCTGACACACTCACATAGACATACATGCAGGCAAAACACCAATGCACATAAAATAAAAATAAACAAAATTTTAAAAAAATCCATAAAGTAAAAATAGATAGTCAAGAAATGGTCTTCTGACAAATAACAGGTTTTAGAAAACCTATATTTCCTTGGTTCCTTCCGATACTCTGTTTTTAGAGACATTTTTATCTTTCCTTTTGCTTTCTTCTTTAAGACGCCTGTTTGTAAATTCCATTGTTCTCATACTGGACATCTTCTCTTTTTGTAGATTCTTTATACAGTGATTGTTGTACATACAACCATGTTTTCATCAGTCTCCCTCCTTTCCCACATGCTGGGGATCTAACCCAAGGCTGTGTGTCTGCTAGGCAAGCACTCTACCACTAACCTACACCCGCCGGCCTTGGTTTTTATTTGAGACAAGTTCTCAGCAGGTAGCTGAGATGTTGAATGTACGACATAGCCCAAGCTGGCCTCCAACTGGTGATCCTCCTGCCTCTGCCTCTGGGTTATTGGGATTCCAGATGTACACTCCATATTCAATCAGTCTTTTGTTTCTGTTTTTTAATTTTTGTTGTTCTCCCACCACCACCAAACATGCTCAAGATTTTAATTTCTATGTAATTTTTGTTACCTTTCACATCAAACTTAGAAATTGTTATTCTATCCAAAGATTGTAAAAAGTATTAAGTTATTCTTTGACACAAAAGTTTTACTTTTAGCATCAAAAAGCTTGATGTCTGTTTGGTGGAACTGCTTGAAGCAGGTGTACACACACGGGGAGATACACTGGCATCAAAGGGTGCATAGGATATGAGTTTCAGATTCCTTTCCTCTAATGACCAGACATTTGTCTTAACACTGAATTTCTCTTCTTGTCACTGATGGTTGCATGAAGTGCTCCACCCTTCTCTCTGCTTGGGACTGTTTATAGACTTTTTGTGTTAGTGCTCAGCTCATTTCTACGTCAGCTGCACACTCTTTTAATTACGAAAGATTTCTATTTCTTTGGAAACCGTCATTGGACAAACTCTCCTTTTGGTTTTCATTTTCTAACATTCCTTAGCATTCTTTTAAAAAAGAAAGTTTTCTTCTAAGTGAATTTAAAATATACTGTGACTGACGTTTAGAGCTAAGGATCCACAATTTGTACCTTTGTGCTCTCAAAAGATGCTGTTGTTCCACGGGTTGTGTATAGATCCTTAGAGATGTTTCCCATAATATTTTTTAAAGAAACTTATCAGACTCGGCACCCAAATCAAGCTGCCAGACACTCACCCAGTTCAGTATCCTCAGGGTACAGTGTACTGTCAGTACACACCCTAGTGATGGCTTCAGTCTTATGATCCCATGATTTTATTTTGTTTGCCCCAATACATTTCCTACTTAATTAGTCATAATTTTTGTGGTAGAGTAGCATTGACCTTTACTTATTGTGACACTCATTTGATTTAAAATATTACAGCTTTCACATTGTGGTGGTATAGGCCATGTAAAAATCTCTGCTTTTAAAGATTTCTGAGGAACATGTTGAAGAATAAGGCAGGTCTAACTTCAAACAAATGACTTTACACACACTAAAACAAGTGACTGTATGATTGTATTTGGACTATAAACTTCCAAAGACAGTTTTGATGATGATGATGATGATGACGATGATGATGATGATAATGTTGATGATGATGTTGATGATGATGATGATGAGAGACAACAGCATTGCTGGAGCTTCTAGTTCTTTCCTGGATAACCAATAAGGAGATACAAGTCATATTGACCTAGAGATTTTGTAAGGTATTGTCTATTGATGGGTATCTGTGGATGGCTGTGGAAACAATCAAGAGAAATTCAAGAGCAGAAACAGCAGAAACTAACATAGACCCTTCAATGAGATAGAAGGCTGTCTGTTCCCATCATTTTTCCCAGCTTATGCCCCAGGCAGTCTGGACAACAGTGTTGGGCATATGATGAAGCCCATACACAGGGTAGTCTTGTTAAATGAGTGAACCATAGGTTAGGCCATTTGTACCTTCAAAAGACAACGAAGGATGTTTCTCTACAAGGATTGCACTGCTCTAATTAAACACATTATTTCTCACCGTTCAGCTTGTCAGTCTGTTGCAGGGGTGGGAAAGGTGGGTTAAAAGAGCCAAATTACCATGGAGCATCAGTTAGAAAGGAAATAATAGCTAGGTCTCAGGGACGTGGAAAGAAACCTAGAATACGCCTACCCTGCCTCACAGAAGGCAGTACTTGTACTAAGTGAAACGTAAGCAACACGGAAGGACTAAGCTCAGCACTGTGGCCATTTTTGAGTATAGGAGTCTGTGTCACTGGGTGCACACAAGAGTTTCAGACGGTTGTCTTACAACTTTCCATCTGCACAGCTTATTCACTCAATTCCCCAGCCCCCTCTCCTTGACACCTCAGCAACCATGAACCTTTTTGTCTCTGTGAATTTGACTATTCCAAATCCCTCACATGAATGCTGTTTATCCTACTGCGTTTGGCTTACTTTATAGTGCATAATATTTCCAGGGTTCATTCACTGAACAACTATCAATTTCATTCCATTTTAAAACTAAAGACTATTGCCCTTCCATGTGTTTGTGTGGTGTGTGTGTGTGTGTGTGTGTGTGTGTGGTGTATTTGCCCATTTATCTCTTGACAGACATTTGAGTTTTTCTGTCTTTTGGTTATTATGAGTAACACAGCCAACAAACATTGCAACTGACTCTCAACTTCAATTATGGATGGCGCATCTCTAGCATGAAATTGTTTTGTACAATGGAAGGTTTACTTAATTAATTGATTTAGGAACTGCCGTACTGTTTTCTAAAGTGGCTATGCTCATTTATATTTCCACCAGAGATGTACAACTATCCCAGTTTCTCCACTTTCTTGCTGACGCTTTGCCCACTTATTTCCTTGCCTGTAAGTTCTAATGGTCATGAGACAGCACCTCCTGGTTTCACTTGTTTTCCTGGTGACTAGTACTCTTTAGCATCTTTTTGGTGCTGTGTTTGGTCACTTGGGTACCATGTTATGCTGTGATCACTATGAGCATTGTGTGATTTAAAAATTACACGGTTTCAGTTTATATATCTCCTCAAATTTTAGCATTTCCTTGTAGTACAATCATGGAAAGTCCACTCTAGCTTTTTGTAATATAAACCATGGTCACTAT
>PVIU01027484.1:0-20414 GCA_004026605.1 Ondatra zibethicus | reverse complement strand
CAGGAGGGATGGGGGTGGGCCTTGGACTTCCAACAGGGCAGGGCACCATGCCCTCTTTCAAGGAAGAAGGGGGAGGGAGGAGGGGTGGGGGGTAGTGGGAGGGGACCGGGAGAAGGGGAAGAAAGGAAAAAAAAATTTATTTCTTTAATTATGTTCTTGAATGGAAAAAATAAAACAAAACAATGTATGGAAAAAAAAAGAACAGACAGGAGGACCAATGGAACTGAATAGAAGACCTAGATATCAATCCACACATCTTCAAAAACCTGATTTTTGACAAAGAAGCAAAATATATCAAATGAAAAAAAGAAAACATATTTAACAAATGGTGCTGACATAACTGGATATCAAGATGTAGAAGAATGAGAATAAACGCATGTCTAACTCAAGTCCAAATGGATCAAAGACCTCAACATAAAACCAGCCACACTAAACCTTATAGAAGAGAAAGTGGGAAATACACTTGAATGCATTGGAACAGGAGACCACTCCTAAATATAACCCCAGCAGCACAGACACTGAGAGAAACAATAAATGGGACTTCCTGAAACTGAAAAGCTTCTGTAAAGCAAAGGACACAGTCAACAAGACAAAACAACAGCCTACAGAATGGGAAAAGATCTTCACTAATCCCGCATAAGACAAAGGTCTGATCTCCAAAATATAAAAAGAACTCAAGAAATTGGTCACCAAAAGAATACATAATCCAAAAAAAAAAAAATGGAGTACAGACCTAAACTAAGAACTCTCAACAGAGGAATCTAAATTGGCTTAAAAACACTTAAGGAAATGTTCAACATCCTTAGTCATCAGAGAAATGCTAAACAAAGCAACTCTAGATTCCATCTTACACCTATAAGAATGGCCAAGATCAAAAACACTGATGACAATTTATGCTGGAGAGGCTGTGGGGAAAAGGGAACACTTCTGCATTGCTGGTGGGAATGAAAGCTGGTAAAACCCATTTGGATGTCAGTGTAGCAATATCTCAGAAAATTGGGAAACCACCTTCCTCAAGACCCAGTAATACCACTTTTAGGTATATATCTAACGGATGCTCAATCTGCCACAAGGACATGTGCTCAGCTATCTTCATAGCAGTGTTGTTTGTCATAGCTACAATCTGGAAACAACCTAAATGCCCCCAACCAAAGAATGAATAAGGAAAATGTGGTACATTTATATAATGGAGTACTACACACACACACACACACACACACAAAATAACGACATGTCTTGAATTTTTTAGGAAAATGGATGGAGCTAAAAATCATTATTTTGAGTGAGGTAACCCAAACACAGAAAGACAATTATCACATGTACTCACTCATAGGTGGTTTTTAAACATAAATCAAAGAAAACCAGCTTACAAACCATAATCCCATAGAATTTATCCAACAAGGAGGACACTAAGAGTGACTTAGATCTAATCTACATGGGAAGTAGAAAGTAGAAAAAGACAAGATCTCCTGAGGAAATTGGAAGCATGGGTACCTTTCGGAGGGCTGAAGTGGGGAGGGAAGAGACAGGGAGGGGAGCAGAGAAAAATGCAGAGCTCAATAAAAGTCAATTATAAAGGAAAAAAAACACAAATAGTCAAATAAACAAAAACCAAAACAACAACAAGGAAAAAAAAAGGATTTCAAACCAATATTAATCAAAGGAGATGTAGAAGAACATTTCATATTCATCAAAGGAAAACTTTACCAATAAAATGTTTCTATTCTGAGCATCTTTGCCCCAAATGAAAGGGCTCCCACATTTGTAAAATAAACATTGATAAAGTTTAAATCACACACCAAATCCCACAGATTAATACTGGGAGATTTCAACACTACACTCTCAGCAGTGGACAGGGTATCCAGAAAGAAACTAAACAGAGAGATAATGGAACTTAGAGACCTTATGGCTCAATGGAATGAACAGGTATCTACAGAACATTCCACATAAACACAGAAAAATAGACCTTCTTCTCAGTGCCTCATGAGTCATGCTACAAAACTGACCACATACTTGGTCACAAAGCAAGTCTCCACAGTTATGAGAAAATTGGAATAACACCATGTATCTTATCAGGTCTCCACAGATTAAAGCTGAAATTCAACAGCACAAGCTACAGAAAGCCTATGAACATGTAAGAAGTGAACAACTCACAACTAAATTACCACTAGGTCAAATAAGAAATAAAGAAAGAAAGACTTCCTATAATTCAATGCAAATTAATGTACAACATACCCAAACCTATGGGTACACAATGAAAGCAGTAATAAGAAGAAAGTACATAGCCCTAAGTGCCTACATAAAGTAATTAGAGAAATCTCACACTAGTGACTTAACAGAATACCTGAAAGCTATAGTTAAAAAGAAGCAAATTCACCCAGGAGGAGTAGAAGGCAGGGAATATTAAAACTGGGAGCTGAAATCATTAAATTGAAATAAAGAGAATAATACAAAGAATCAATGAAATGAAGAATTGATTCTTTGAGAAAAACAACAAGCTAAAAAACCCTTATCTAAATTAACTAAAAGGCTGAGAGAGAACATCCAAATTAATAAATCAAAATGAAAAGGGGATCCTAACAACAAACAGTAAATTCAGAGAATCATTAGCCAACTTCAGAAGACTGTACTCCACAAAACTGGAAAATCTAAAAGAAATGAACAAATTTCTTCTTAATAGATATCACAAGCCAAAATTAAAGCAAGACCAGATAAAAATTTAAATAGATCTATTACTCCTAAAGAAATAGAATCATTCATTAAAAGCATCTTATCCAAAAATGCCCAGGGCCAAATGGTTTCAATACAGAATTCAACCAGAATTTCAAAGAGCTAGTATCAATACAACTATTATTCCTCAAAACAGAAATGGAAGAAGCATTATCAATTTTTTTATGAGTCCATACTTAGCCTGATACACAAACCTGGAAGTTGGTATCTAGAAGGATGCAAACAGATCCATATCTAAAAACTTGCACATACCTCAAGTTCAAGTGGATCAAAAGCCCTCAACATAAATCCAGTTGTACTGAATCTGACAGGAAAGAAAGTGAGGGAATAGCCTTGAACACATTGGCACACGAGACAACGTCTTAAACAGACCATCAATAGAATAGGCAAAAGATCAACCACTAATACATAGATCCTCATGAAATTGAAGAGATTCCATAAAGCAAAGGACACTGTCAATAGGACAAAATGGCAGCTGTCAGACTGGGAAAAGATCTTTACCAATCCCACATCTCACAGAGGGCTGATTTCCAAAAGATATAAATAACTCAAGAAACTAGATATAAAAACAAATAATTCAATTAAAAATGTAGTACAGATCTAAACAGAGAATTCTCAATAAATGAATCTTAAATGGGTAAAACAAAAAACACTTTAAGAAAAGTTTGACATCCTTAGCCATTGAAGAAATGTAAATCCAAATGGCACTGCAACTCCATCTAACACCTGTCAGAAAGACAAAGATCAAGTACGTAAGTAACAGCTCATTTTTTTCAAGTATGAGGATCAAGGGAACACTTCTCCATTGCTGATAGGAAGGCCTGCCTATCTATACAGTCACTATAGAAAGCAATATGATGGTTTCTCAGACAGTTAGAATAAATATACCTTATGACCCAGCTATACCACTCTTGGACATATACCCAAAGTATGCTTAATCATGTCCCAAGGACACTTGTTCAACTAAATTCAGATATTATTTGTAATAGCTAAAACTTATAAGCCACCTCCCTATCCCTCAAGTAAAGAATGGAAAAAGAAAGTGTGGTGTATTCATACAGTGCAGTATTACTCAGCCATTAAAAGTAACGACAGTATGAAATTTGCAGGCAAATGAATGGAACTAGAAAAAAAAAATCATCCTGGTTGAGGTAACCCAGACAAAGAAATACAAACACAGTGTGTACTCACTCATAAGTAGTTATTAGCTGTAAAGTAAAGAATAACCATGCTACAATCAACAAACACAGGGAGTCTAGGTAGCAAGGATAGTTCAGGGGGAAAACTTGGATCTCCCTGGGAAGGGGAAATAAAATATATTTTCTAGATGGACTAGGGGAAAGCAGAGTTTGTAATATAAGTGATTGGGTGGAGGGAGTGAGAGGAGAGAACTGAAAGGGGTGATGGGAAAAGGGGGACATTTCAGGGTCAGGTAGAGTCCTAGAACAAGAGAAACTACCAGGATTCTACAAAGATGGTGCCTGAACTGGCCATCCCTCACATTTGTCATCAATGAGGCTTCATCTAGTAACTAATGCAACAAATGAATACACCCACAGTCAAACATTTTATGGAGCTATGGAATCCTGCAGACAAGGAGAGGAAAGATTGTATGAGTCACAGGGGTTAAGAACAGCATAAGAAAACCAACAGAATCAACTAATCTGGGCTCATAGAGGCTGAACCTACAACCTGGGGAGCCTGCATGGGACTGACCTAGGCACTCTATATTTATGTTATAGTTGTATGGCTTGGTCTTCTTGTGTGACCCCTAACAGTGGAGCAGTGGCTGTCTTTGACTCTTTTGTTGGATTTTTGGAACCTTTACCTCATACTGGGTTGTGTTGTCCAGCCTTAATAGGAGGGAAGGTGTCTAGTTTTACTGCCACTTGATATGCCATGTTTGGTTGATATCTCTGGGAACCCTCTCTTTTCTGAAGAGAAATAGAGAAGAAGAGGTTCGAGGATTTGCAAAGCAGAAGTGAGTGGCAGGGAATGACAGGAGAGGAGAGAGGGAAAATTATAGTTGGAATGTAAAAGATAATATTAATAATATTAAAAAGAAAACAGAATTGGTTATAACTGAATATGTAACTTGACATTTTTTAGTATTTTTATGGCATTATTACTTTTAATATTTAATATAGTTTCTGTTTTGTAGGTGGCAGTTGAACAATCCTGCAGTCTATATTATATGTTATTCTTATTCTGAACTATTTGGGAAATATTCTTACATACTCATTCATATTTTAAGTCTGTGTTCATATGCTTTTTCATATATATGAATATCTTATTTAATGATGCTACATTCATTGTTTAAAGAACAAATTTGGAAGAATAGTGCCAAATACACATATTATTTCATAGAATAGGTCTTTTAAAGGTGATATTAAGCTGAGAGTAGAATACATGAGTGCTGTGTACCTGTGTCTCCTACTGCTCACAAATTACATAATGCAGAATATACACTTTTCTGTAAATATTTTATTTATAAGCCTTTGAATATACATTATTCTGAACATTAGTCTAAACTGACCTCATTGCACCCTTTCCATGCACCAATAACAGATTTAATTATACTTTATGTGCCCAAACATTCAAAACCCTTTATATGACTCCTAATCCCAGTTTTCTTCTCAAATAATTTTACTTTTATTTTTAAAAATCTAGACTCTGGATTGTTTTGTCACATGTTTATCACTAGTTTGATCCATGTTATATAAAAATTATTGTGTTGGCTAGTTTTACATCAAGCCCAGGTTTGTTGATTCTGTGAGATTTCATGTGGTGTCCTTGACCTGTGTGACTCACAATGTCCTTCCTACCCCTCTTGTGTAGGATTCCAGAGCTCCACATAATTTGACTGTGGATCTGTTCATCCATTTACAAGTTAAAGCCATCTGAGTGGATGGCTCAGTGCCAGGAGGTGGTGACTAATGCCTTTAACCCCAGTATTAAGGAGATAGAGGCAGTTGGATCTCTATGAGTTTAAGCCCAGCCTGGCCTACATAGCAAGCAAGCTCCAGGACAGCCAGGGATACACAAAACACCCTGTTTTGGAAAACCAAGAGGAAGAAAAAAATGCCTCAAAAAGATTTGGTTCCAGTCAAGCTTGTAAAACACTTTCTTAATTACTGATAATGCTCCCCCATCAGTGTGCTTTAAAGATGGACTTCTCTGCATTGCTTTCTATCAATTTGAGCATGACTTTCTTTTATGACAATTGTTTTAGATATTTACTATGCGTTGTGTTCTCTGAATCATTACTTTTGTAAATAATTTTGGGAATTTCTAGATCCTGGTGCCTCAGATCTCCTTTGATACATTTTCCCTTTGGCTTAAATCTAACTAGTCATATTACATTTTAAAATGTTGTTTTATTTACCTTTTATTTTTGTTTACTTTGGGAAGTTCCTTCTGTCCAGTCTCTCAAATCTCAAATCACTAAGTTTAGCTTTGGTGTTATTCAGTCTACTATTCGTTAAAGGCATTTCTTCTAATCTGTATTGCAGTGGTATGGATTTCTAACACTCTGTAGTATGTTTTGGAATTCCTACATTCTTCTTTGAATGAAACATTTTATCTTTCATGATTTCTTTTTTTCTATTTTACCAGGAATTTTAATATATTGACCAAAGTTATCTTACATTCACTTCCTAAGTCCGGAATGTTTGTGATATGCAATATAGATTCATCTATATGTACTGTGTTCCTTTCATATTTGAAATTCAGGTCATGATCCTTAGAGGAACATATTATGTTAATTCTCATTTTTTTTATTCAGATATATTAGTGTTGAAAAGTGGTAGTTCTCATTTTCTGTTTCATTTCACCATTGATTTTCCTAAACAGTCATTCTCAGAGAAATCTTGCCTTAATTCTCTTTCAGATGTAAACCATCATGACTTTATTCTAACACTATTGGTATTGTAACAAGGTATATGTGAGATATTTTCTCAAATGTGCCTATTAGTGCCAAAGCTTTCAGTGGGTATGTTTCTCTCACATACATTTTGACAAGTATTACTTCTTGTCATTTTATCCAATTTAAATGGAACAATATAGGTGGCTGAAACTGGGGTAATGCCATTCTTCAAAGATCTAGGATAAGAATTTTTTACCCTTTGACAACACACATATAACCCATCACTACCAACACTTACAGAGTAGACCTTACTGATTGTATATGTGTGTGTGTGTATGTGTGTGTGTGTGTGTGTGTGTGTGTGTGTATGTATGAGGGAGTATAAGATTGTGTGTATATGGACTATGTACATTTTGTACATGTGCACATGTTAATGAAGTGGTCCATGCCATTATGAACTTGAGGAAGCTTGAAGAGGATATTAATTGCATTGTTATTTCAGTCTCTGATTTGTTCCTTTAAGATTTTCTATTATTTAACCTGGAGCTAGGCTGGCATCCAACAAGCCTCAGACACACTTCTTTCTTTTTTCTTTTTCTGCAGGTATTGTGAGCTCACAAGAGCACATGTGACCATACCCATATGTGGAAGCCAAACTCAAGTTCTCATGTCTTTTGTGGCAAAATTCTTAACCACTGAGCCATATCTCTCGCAGATGGTTATGACCTTTGTGTGTTTGCTGGTACTTGTACGCAGGTTCTTTCCAAGAACAGACCATGCTTTCAACCACTGAGTCATGTCTCTATCCTAACATTTTCATTTTTTTAATTATTAGGTGTGGCAATGATAAAGGCAGAAATATGATATATTTTGCTATAAAATTGAAATTTAAGAACATATATATATTTATAGATATAGATATGGTTTTTAAAATGGTTCCAAAATCTACGTGAATAATTTTATTATTCTCCTGATCTTTTAATAAAGTATAAATTGATGCATGTAATCACATATTTTGTGAACTGATTACAAGAAATGCCCTGTTAGAATATTTGATGACTTAAATTTAAAGTTTTAGAAAGTACTTGATACTATGTAATTGGTAATTATGTCATCACGATGTTTCCAAATTTATGCTTTTCCACTTATTAAAAAATAAAAGAGGCAAAGGTTGAAAAAGGAACCATTTAAATAAAACTTGAACTGTTTTAGTATTACTGCTAAAAGAAAATTTTACACCACAAAACCCAAGAAGCAATAGTAAACTGTAAAACTATTAATAATGGATCTTTAACAAAATGGTGACTCAGTCTTCTTGATAATCATAATTGATTAAACATTTTCTGTTCAATTTCTTTCTTAGAATATACCATAAATTCTAACATGAGTTCTTAAAAACATTCAGGTTATATTCTTCAGTGGAGAATGATTTTATGTTTTGATTCAAAAGTATAACCCAGAATAACAGATTCAGTATATTTGGTGTAAAGTAGTGATAAATTAAAGATTTTCTAACCAACTATGGTCAATATGCAAATGTCTACTTTGTACTGGGGGATAAATCATGGATATGCTAATAAACATGATCTCAACCTTAACAAGCAAAAAGCATACTAAGGAATATGAATGAAATAGCTAGATATTTAGGCACTTAATGACTTTTAGATGGCTATATGGGGAAAGTCCTGAAAGTTCATTTATCATGGGGTTATTTGTTCTTTTGAAGTTAGAGCTATTGCTTCCTGCTGCCCTTTTCCCACTAAGAAAAGAGCAACCATTAAATGTTAATGCACCTCTTTTTTATTTGGTCAGTGACTGAGAAGGAAAAGAAAATCCATCTCTAAAATGAAATATTCACACTGACTGTAATGGCATGGTGGGCACCTCACTTTCACAGGCAAACGCCTTTGTGCTAGATACATTCATTGTAACATCTTCAAGGAATAGTAAAAGATATTTAGGAAAAGATCCTTCAGAAATAGGATGACATGATAAAGAAACTGGCTTTACTTCAACTCATATTAGAGAGAATGTTGCAAAGAAATAAAGCCCAGTAGTAGGACATTTACATTTTGAGTACTCTGATCACCTTTAATAAGATTCAAATAGAAAACCTGTCAGCTAATTTACTATAAATTATAACAGTGAAAGGAGAATTTCTATGTTCAGATATCCATGGTAAGTGGGGAAATAAACTCCTGAAAGCAGCAAAGTGAACTATAGTGGCAAGGGAGTGCCAGGAGAAAGCTATGCAGAATGGAAGACAGTGTAGTGGTATCCTGGGATTTGTGGAAGGAATTCATAATATAATCAATGTGAAATAGCACAGGTCACTTAGGAATATGGAAGTGCTAATCATATCCAAGACATGGGAGAGCAAAGAACCTGGCATCAAGGAAACAAAAGGTACAGATTTGAAACAGGCTTGAGTTAACATTTACTTTTCAATGACAGTTTTACTGAAATTTATCTGTCATTACACATTACTAGAAAATGTGTATTCTAATTTACATATGTGGATCTATGTTGCTTACATGTAGGTACTTATATAGTGGGTGTGCATGTACTTCTGCAAATTCATTTTGCCATTAACATTATAGTGTGTGTGTGCCTAGGATGTATGTATGTATGTACATAGAGGTCAGAGGTTGGCATTAGGTTTCTTCCTCTATGGTCTACACTACTGTTAAGACAATGTCTGTACTGGACCTAGAGATCACAACTAAGCCATTGTACTTATATCTAATGCTCTCCCTGTTTTCCTTGCCCTTGTTCAGATCACTGCCAACCTGGGCTTTTTATGTTTGTTTACCAAATCTAAATTTAAGTCCCTATTCTTTAAATTTCTTTAAGCATTTACTGTCTGAGTCATTATCTCAAATCCCACCCAATTAACATTTCTATTTGTCTACTTATCATAAGTTACTCCTGTTGGTGAAGGGAGACCGCTTGTTGGTTTTCGGCTGCTCAGCTATCTTATACCTGAAAAAAATGACACAGAAACTGTATTAATAAAATCATTGCTTTGCCCATTAGCTCTAGCTTGTTATTAGATAACTCTCTTATTGGTTAAATATAAATTTAACCCATTTCTATTAATCCATGTATTTCCATATGACAGTGGCTTACCAGCTAAAGTTCCCAGCGTCTGTCTCTGGAGGGGCTCTGACTCTGCCCTTCTTTCTATGAGCATTCAGTTTAGTTTTCCCCTCCTAGCTAAGTTCTGCTCTCCTATAGGTACAAAACAGTTTCTTTATTCATTAATGGTAATCACAGCATACAGAGGAAAATCCCATATCATATTCGCTTTTCAAATATTTTATTATTTAATTAATTAAATTTATTCATTTCACTTTACATCTCAAATCCATCTTCTCCTTCCTCCTTTCCTCCCATTCTTTTCTTCCACCTCCCCTCCACCCCCCATCCTAATTAATCCCTCCTCTGTTTCTGTTCAGAGAAGGGTAGGCTTTCCAGGGATATAAACAAAGCATGGCATATCAAGTTGAAGTAGGACTAAGACTTTCCCCTGTGTTAAGGATAAGGTATTCCAGTATGAGGACTAGGTTTCCAAAGACTAGCTAAAGCATTGGTGACTGCACCTATTCCCACTGCTAGGAGTACCACAAATAGACCAAGTTCTAAAACAGTCACATATATCTGGAGGGTAAAAATTGGTCCCATCAGGTTCTGGGGTTGTCAATTCAGACACTTTGAGTTCTTATGAGCCAAGGTTAGGTGTTTACCTGTGTTCTTTTGTAATGTCCTTGACCTCCACCCCACTCAATCTTAAAATTCTTCCCATCTTTTTACAGCAGGACTTCCCCAGTTTGACCCAATGATTGGCTGTGGTCTCTGCCTATGTTTCTACCAGTTACTGGATGAAGGCTCTCTGAAGAAATTTGGAGTAATCATCAACCTAGCTCCCCTGAATCTGTAGATTGTATCATGGTCATCCTTTACTTTATAACTAATACCCACTTATAAATGAGTACATTCCATGTTTGTCTTTCTGGGTCTGAGTTACCTCACTCAGGATGATTTCTTTTATTTCCATCCATTTGCCCACAAATTTCATACTATCATTGTTTATTAACAGCTGAGTAATACTCCATTGTTGGATGTACATTTTTTATCCATTCTTCATTGAGGGACATTAGGTTGCTTCTAAGTTCTCACTGTTACAAATAAAGATACTATGAACAGAGCTGGACAAGTGTCCTTGAGACATGGTTGAGAACACTTTGGGTAATGCCAAGAGATGTAGAGCTGTGTCTTGAGGTAGATTGATTTTAATTTTCTGAGAAACCACATGTTTGTTTCTATGGTGTATATACAAATTTGCAGTCCTATCAGAAATGCAGGAGCGTTTTCCTTGCTCCACATCCTGGAAAACATTAGCTGACACTTGTGTTTTTGGTCGTTAATTGATAACTTGGGAGTTCTGTTCCACAAGACTATCTTCCAGAATCCCAGTCAGAAGCTGCAGCATAGTGATGGGAACAGCTGCTCCTAATCTGTCCTAATTCTAATGCCCCTAGCTTCTTCTCCTCTAGCCTAAAATCTCTTCTTTTACAGGAGGTTTAGAGCATTAAAAATATTACAACAGTTACCTCTCATTGGTCGAAAGCACATTCCTAGGTAAGTGATAAGTAGTTGAGCCATTTATCATGTCAACATAAGGTTCCAAGTTTATAGACCATGATCAGACAGGGGAGTGGATACAATACCTTGTGACAAACTCTAAGACATAGGTCTGTTGTCAGAAGACTTGAGTAAAGAATTGGCATGCTCTTCTTGGGGTGTTTTGCATAGCAACCTTGGTGAGAGACCTGCAACTCTCACCTTGTGCATAGCTGTAAAGTTTGAAACTCATGATTTATTTACAAAAAGCCTTTAAACTAGTTTGAACTTGCTCTGAGGTAAAAGTGAGCTTATTGTGTGTAGTTAGTCTGAGCAAAAGTAACAAGACAGTCTTTTAAGTATCTATAGTTCTCATGGAAAATAGATCTAGCTATGAAGCATACCCTAATATATTTTCTATATAACAAAATCATACAGATAAATGAAGAGTCATCTTCAAGACCATCCACAGATATATGTACCCATAAGATTAAGATGTAATCATGATATTACTTACACAAGTCATAAGAGATTACACACTACAATGCAAGTATTGGGAAGACACCAAGCTGCTTTAGCAAAAGTGAGCAACAGTTTCCAGAGTAGATAGTCCTGTATGTTTTGGTTGGACAGGATAAACCTTCATTAGAGAATCACTCCTCTGATGCGTTGACATCTGAATTATCAGTTGCCATATACTGCATACTTCATGGCCCCCTGCAATTTTTGTCATTATGACTGGTATAAGATGCAATTGCAGAGTCATTTGGATTTGCATCTTTCTGATGTCTAAGGATGTTGAACATTCCTAAAGTGTTTTTTGGGATTTCTTTTTTTTTTTTTTTTTGATATCATCCCTCTGTCAGATGTGAGGCTGGTGAAGATCTTTTCTGTCAGCTTCCATTGTGTATAGTTATATTTTATTTATGTTTTAATAATAAATACAGCTTGCCTTAAGATCAGAAGAACAAAGCAAAGCCACTAGAGGTGAGGCAGTGGTGACACACACCTTTAATCCCAGGATTTGGGAGACAGAAGTTAATGTATCTCTGTGAATTCAAGGCCACCCTGGGCTACACAAAATCAATACAGAAACAAATTCAGGTGGTGGTGGCTCACATCATGCTTTTAATTCCAGCATTAGAGGGAATATAAAATGGAAGGAAAGAGAGGCTTTGTCTGTTAAGTCTGTGGCCACCCATTTTTGGTAGAGCAAAGATTTCTCTAGTGTCTTGGCTGCTTTGCTCTTCTGGTTTTTGGGTTGAACCCCAATATCTAATTCTGGGTTTTTGTTATTAGTGCTACATTTGTTGCCCAACATTTGGGGTATGAGTTCATGAAAAAGCATTTTGCCTAAGGAATATTAGCCACCAACACAGGCTGGGGCTTCACGTGGTACTTCTATTGGAGCTGCATGTGGAGCTCCATCCCCACCTGGCTTTTCTTCTTTTCTTTCTTCCCTCCTTTCTCTCTCTCTCTCTCTCTCTCTCTCTCTCTCTCTCTCTCTCTCCCCTCTCTTTCCACTGTGGGTTGTAGGATCTCTGTGAACCCCATTCTCAGACTGCTTCCAAACTAGGTAACTGCCTAGAAATCCAGTCAGGTTTTTATTGTTCTGCACTGCAACAATCAGCCTCACATCTTCATCAACATCATTGGTAGATTTGGTAACATAATTGGGAATTCCTAAAGAAAAGAATTGGTTTAAAGAAGAGACATTTTCCACCACATTAAAAAATCAGAAAATCTCTTATATGGAGAGATAGATTTGAGTCTCCATATGATGATATGATAGACAGTTTGAAAATGGAACAATTAAATGAGAGGGTATCTAAGTTTAACATCTTTGCATATACCTTGTATATACAGCTTTCTTTCCTTCTTTGCTCTTCTTTTGACCTTCCTGTACAGATAGCAGTGGTGTCTTGCTCTCTGTGATTGACTCTTCATTTGCTCTTTAGCTTCTTTTTTTCTTCTGCCAGGTTGATTATCTTTGCAGTAAATAATTCTGCTGATATTACCCTTTTTGCACAACCAAATGCAAAGAGGTTGAAGAGGCTAGACTCCATAACAAAATACAAAGCCATCAGACATTTACTGCTAGATATGCTCCCCAGATTTGGGGGATTAGACACAGGCAAGGTCATTTATTAGCAGAACCAGGGGAAGTAAAGCAAAGATGAAGACAATACTTTGACATCCTCTACAATGACCCTAATGCTGTCAACATAGACTACAATGAGAAACACTTCAGTAGCCACATACACAGTAGAGAGGATGAGGAAATACTAAATATTGGCAAGAGCAAGATAGTGGAAGCTATCAAGAGAATGAAATGCAGAAAGACTCCATGAGTGGACAACATTATGGTGGAGAAGCTGGAGGCAGCTACAACAGGTTCAGGGGACAAGGTGCTTCTCAGACTCTTCCAAGAGATATGGGAAAACCAAGATATTCCCGCAATGGCAGCACTCAGTTACAATTCCCACACACAGGAAGGACAAGCTGAACTGCTCAGATTACAGGGGCGTTAGTCTGTTGCACCATAGCAGCAAGATCGTCTCCTCCATTTTCCTGCAAAGGATCAAAGTCAGAACAGAGAAAATCCTAGCAGAGGCCAGCGTGGATTCAGAGCTAACAGTAGCACAATTGATCAGATCTTCACTTTGAGTCAAGTGGCAGAAAAATATGAGGAATTTGGAAAAAAACATATGTCTGTTACATCAACTTCAGAAAGGCATTCTATAATATTTGGAGAAAAGGAATTTGGGGAAAATGAGGTTTTGTGTATACCCAGAAGAAATCATAAGGCTACTAGATAATGCCTATAAAAAAATACCTTTGAATCAGTCAGTCTGTGAAGAACTAAGTGATAGCTTAAGACAATCATAGGAGTGTTGCAGGGATGCATCCTTTCACCATTATCTTCATTATATTCCTGGAATTAATAATAATAATAGCAACAGCCCTCAAGGATGGGGAAATAGGCATGCAGATATGTGATGTGTGAATCCATTACTTGCATTTCACTAATGACATAGTACTATTTTCTGAAAGTTCAAATGAGCTCCAGGCCATGGAAAACAAAATGATGGAAGTAAGTGAAAACATTAGCATGAAAGTAAATGATGATAAGACTGAGATAAAACACATGGAAAGGGTGCACAAGGATTTTAGCATTGTAATAAAGAATCAGAAACTTAAGCAAACAGTCAGCTTTGTCTATCTTGGAGAAAACTTTAGTTCAAAGGAGAAAACTATTTCAGACATTAACAGGCAGTTAGGGATATCAAGGCCTGCATTCCAAGCACTAGGAAATATTTGTTCATTAAGAAACATAATGACAAAAACAAAGTTACAAGTATATGAGACAGTTGTCTTGAACTGTCTTCTTAAAAACTCCAAAAACTGGAGCATGAAAGGCTCCTCAGAACAGCAGATGAATGTGTTTGAGATGAACTGTCTCAGGAGAATTCTAGGCATCACGCAAAGAGATAGTCTTTACAAAATGACATTAAGAAACATCTTCATCTACAGAACGAAGTAAACTACAGGATACAGGAACTACATTTGAGATACTTTGGTCATCTTATGAGACTGAATGATGGCAGTTGCCCAAAGATAGCGTTGTTTGGAGGAATGAACGGCATAATGCAAAGACAAACGTCCAAAAAATGCTGAATAGACAGGATAAATGAAGACCGTGGAACCCTGGGTATGACAGTAACAAAAGGATCTAGCACTGTCCAAGATAAGCACAGCTGCAGAACTACCATGAATGGGATGCCCATCCATGCTTAAGCATTGCCAGAAAATAGATGATGATGTAACTTTTTTAGATGACAGTTATATAATGTCAATTGATAACATTAACACTATAATTTTTGCCATATCACTAAAAAAGTTGGTTATTCTGAGTGCTAAGATACAGGCCTTGAAAGTATCTAATACAACAGATCACATAGAAATTCAAATCCTGACAAAATAACTTATTGGAGAGCCAATTTCAGGATTGCCTTATAAGAATAGAGAAGAAAAACCTAAGGTTTTCATAAAATTAACCTTACTATATTCAGTCACCTTACAGGAATTGCCAAATAGCAGAGCCTCTATTATAGCTAACTGGACTACTGTGGCCATTATTATTTTTAAAGAGGTTCAAGGAAGCAATAATTTCATATGGCATGCATTCACCTTTCATGAAACAAATATTAAACTAGTGGTCAGTTTGAAATAGAATTATCCCTGATGACTGGAAATATTTGGTTAATGGTGCTTTAGAAACAGGTCCACAGTCACAATGGAATAACTAGTTCAGATAAGAGGCTAAGTGTTGTAAGGAGGGAGGGCCTGCTTGTTTTTCTCGGCTGCCCGGCTAGCTTAGCCCCAAAATTGTAACCAAACAGAAATTGTATTAATTAAATCACTGCTTGGCCCATCAGCTCTAACTTCTTATTGGCTAACTCTTACATTAATTTAACCCATTTCTATTAATCTGTCCTGGCAGTGACTTACCGGCAAAGATTCTAACCGGTGTCTCTCTCAGGTAGAGGATCCATGGAGTCTCTCTCCTACTCTGCCTCTCTTCCTCCCAGCATTCAGTTCTGTCTTCCCAACCTACCTAAGTTATACCCTATCAACGAGTTCAAGGTAGTTTCTTTATTCATTAACCAATGAAAGCAACACACAAACAGAAGGACCTCCTATACAGGCTAAAATTATTGAACAAAGTACTAAAGCTAGAGGTAGGAAATCTCCCAAAATCAAACTCTTGAGGAAGGAGACTATGCTACTGTAGAAAAGGAGACTATAAGAAGACCACATCTTGGATTTATGCAGCACAGCAGTTTTGAATGCTTTGGACAGAATTGGAGAAGTAAGAAAGAAAATTTAGTATTCACTAAAGTAATGCTGGGCCCAGAGAAAGCCTTTATGGATTTCTTACAAAGATTGACTTCAGCAATAAATAGAATGAATGACACCAAATTCAGAAGTTTAACAAATAATAATTAAATATCTGGCTTTTGAAAATGCCGTTTCTCTATGCAGATGGATAATTAGTTCATTAAAGGCAAGGTCACTGCCTTGGAGGAATGGATCTGAGATACAATTAATATAGAATCTCACAAACACAATGATACATGAATAGGAGAGGTATTTCCAGAGGTCTGAGGAAAAATTGAAGTGTCAAATATTAAAATTGTGGCAAGCAAGGAAATACATTGTAAGCAATTTCCAAAACTCTAGAACTGACAGAGACATCTCGCTACCTGGACAGTCACCCAAAGTTCTTCTGTACCTTTGAGGCATCCATATTCAGCCTACAGACCCATAATATACAGCAGACTCTTTCACAGGAAATTTCAAAGACAGTTCCACCTATTCTGGCAGTTTGTCCATCACAATTTTTGTGTCCTGCAGAATGTCTAGCAGACTTTTTCATGAAGCAGGAACCCCGAGGTATCGTATCACTTTTAGGCAAGTTCAGTAGTCATTTCTTCATGGGCCCTGCATGTCCAGTTCAGCAGTTCAGGCAAGAGCAGTTCCTTGCCCAAATGGTTAACAAACTCCATAAGGAGCCTCTTCAATGCCCTTCATAATCTTGAAGTAGCTTGGTGATGCCAGGAACAGATGTGTCTCACTGTCATGAAAAGTCCTAACTTCTTAAAATATTTTAAATGCCATATTCTGAAGGTCTCTGAAAGATTTGAACAATACCAATATAATTGAAATATATCTACATACATCTAGAAAACCTAACTAACATGACTACAATCTTGACTATTATAAATGACTACCTATTAACCTATATTTTTAATTATACATTACATTTTTAAATGAGCTGTACAAACACAATACCTTAAACAAGATCAGAAGTACATATACATATAACAAAATTGACTTTTTTATCAATAAATCAAAATCTATACCAATGTAAATTATTCATATATATATATCATATCTCCCTTTAAACTTAAACAAACATTTATAAACAATATTTGGGTATAGTTTCTCCACTGGGCAAAGTATTTTCTTTGTGGGGATGTTTACAGCAACCTTTCAGGGGGTCTTGTTCCATAAAACCATATTGGTCTGGAAGCAATCTGCAGGCTCTCATCTTCTGTGAGAACAAAAGAAGAACCTCTTTTCCAAAGCAACATATCATTTGACCCAAATTTGGGAGTCATGATACCTTTATAATATGCATACTAATTTAGCTTAGCATCTCATACAATGAAATATCTCTCTGTACTTAGCTCATTCACAGCCCAAAAATTCAAAGATAACACAATAATATACATAATCCAGACTGTGAATTTTCCATTTGTACGTGGCTCATTTTTCTTTACTCCTTTTAATCTAAGAATACCTGTACTCTTGTCTCTTTAAAAGACTTTGTTTTTTTAAACCATTTATTTCTTTTTATAACTCTCTATACTCATTTTATTCTGTCTTCCAAGCCTACATGTATTTATCTGACACTGTGATCCATTTAGATGTCTTTTATATCTGAATCTGTCCTACTGTCTGACTGTAATTCTTTACTGTACAGGAGTACTTCTTAAAATGCTAAGCACTTTTTAAAAACTGAAGCTGTGCCATAACTAGGGTATATATGGCCTGCCTGTTTGTTCCGCCCAGTACAACATGGCTAAGGAGGTCCATTCACTGCCTCTGAGTGGTGCACACTGATCCAGCTCCAAGTGTGCAACCGGTCTATGTCAAGACAGTGAGCAGTTTGTAACACACTGCTCACAAAATCCTTTTAAATGCTTGATAGCCAGACCTCATCAGAGTTCACACTGGCAGCAAGGCCCATGGCCAGGAAGTTTCCATTTTGAAATTGCAAGGCTGTTACTGCTGATTCAGGAACACCTCTTTGAAAGGAGCTGCTACACCCTGCCAGCAAACAAGAAGCTGTGTTAAACTCTGTTTGTGTGTGTGTGTGTGTGTGTGTGTGTGTGTGTGTGTGTGTCTAAAATTAAGCTCTTTCAAGTTTTTTTTAAGTGGATTTTAGTTTGTCACGTTGGCACCAATCTGTTGGAGGGAGGTGCCTCTTGTTTGTCTCAGCTAGCTTAGACCTAAAATGATCACATAGAAACTATATTAATTAAAACACTGCTTGGCCCATTAGCTCTAACTTCTTATTGGTTAAGTTAAAGTTAACCAATTTCTAGTAATCTGTGTATCACCATGAGGTAGCCTACCAGCAAAGTTTCAGCACATCTATCTCCAGTGGTGGTTCCATAGCATCTCTCTGACTCTGCCCTACTTTCTTCCAGCATTCAGTCCATTCCTCCCTGCCTACCTAAGTTCTTCCCTACCAACAGGCCCAGGCAGTTTCTTTATTTATTAATAGTAATCACAGCACACAGAGTTGAGTTAAAACTTTCCTTTGTTATTTAAACAGAAAGGATGAAATGATGTGGGATGAACTTCTTTCTATTTGTTGCTTTTATTGATAAAAAAAACTGCTTTGGACTTATAGCAGGGCAGAACTTAGGTAGGCGGGGAAGATAGAAATGAATACTAGGAGGAAGAAGGCAGAGTCTATGGAGACACTGCCAGAATCAGACATGCTGAAACTTTACCAGTAAGCTACTTAAAGTGGTGATATACATATTAATGAAATGAGTTAAATTAATATAAGAGTTAGCCAATAAGAAGATAGAGCTAATGGGCCAAGCAGTGATTAAATTAATACAGTTTCTGTGTGGTTATTTTTGTTCTGGGCAGCCAGAATTAACAAGCAGCTCCTTCTTACTACAAGGTATATCACGATATTTTATGTTATTTGTGGCTATAATGAAGGTTGGTGTTTCCATGATGTTTCTCTCAGTCTGTTTAATGTTTGTATATAGGAGGGCTACTGTTTTATTTTTAAGTTAATCTTGTATCCAGCCACTTTTCTGAAAGTGTTTGACAGTAGTAGGAGGACTTCCCTGGTAGAATTTGGGGGAGGGGTACTTGTGGTATAATCTTTTTGTACACTGTGAAGATATGTTGCTGCCAAAATAATTTTTGATTGGCTTAATAAAAAACTGAATACACAATAACTCGGGAGGAGAGAATAGGCAGTACTTCTGGACAGAGATAGGAACTCTGGGAAGAAGAGAGGTACAATATAGATAGGGAAAGATGCAGGAAAAGTCCATTGTACAGTATGGAGAAGTGATAACAGGTCAAGATAGAAATAGTCTAATATAAATGGGTATTTGTTTTAAGGGCTAATTGGTAACAAGGCTAACTAACATGACAAGGTAACTAATGCTAAGCTTTCATACTTAATACAAAGTCTCTCTGCCATTATTTGGGAGGTGATGGTCCAAAGAAAGGCCTGCTATTTTCACTTATTTATACTATAATATTATCTGTAAATAGTGACATCTTGACTTTTTCCTTTCCAATTTTGTATCCCCTTCAATCTCCTTTAGTTGTTTTATTGCTTTACTTAGAACTTCATGTATTATATTGAATACAATATAGTATACTATACTTAATGCAATATAATATATTGAATAATTTGTATTCAATATTATATATAACATGAAGGGGTGTCTGATTTTGTCACAGCCTTTTTTACCATCTAATGAGATAATTTTGTTTTTTTTTTCCTTTCAGTGCTTATATGGTCGATCATATTGATAGACTTTGCTAAAATGAGCCATCCCTGTATTCCTAGATGAAGCCTACTTGATCATGGTGTATGATCTTTTTGATGTGCTCCTGGAGTTTTTTTTAAGAATACTTTATTGAGTAATTTATATATGTTCATGAGGGTCTGCATATACATTCAATGGTTTGTAATTCTCTTTGTATCAAATCTTTGTATTATAGCATATTAGGGTGACTGGGGCCTTTAAAAAGCATTTTGAAATGTTACTTCTGTTTCTTATTTGTGAAATAATATGATAAGTGTTGACTTTAAGTCTTTAAAAAATTCTGGTATAATTCTGAGCTAAAACAGTCAGCCCTTGAACATTTTTGGTTGAGAAAATTTTAGTGACAATTTTAATTTCTTTAGGAGTTATAAGCTTATTTAAGTTGTTTGTCTGCACTGATTTAACTTCAGTAAGTTGTATCTGTAGAGAATAAATTTCCTTTGTTTTAGATTTTCAAGTTTTGGAGAGTACAGGTTCTTGAAATATAACCTACTGATCCTTTGTATTTCATCATTATATGTTGTTATGACTCCACA
>PVIU01027483.1:0-20403 GCA_004026605.1 Ondatra zibethicus | reverse complement strand
GCACTCTGGTGCTTTTCCCATACAACTATTATTGAATATTTTGAATATTACCTTTAAGAGTATTTGCCCGTTCACGTAAGACCTTTTAAGACTATTTCTCACATTTTATGGTGATCATATTCTTTGTATTTTATGTGGTTTTGTTTGTTTTGGGGTTGCTTTACTTTTTAAAGTGTTTTTTATAAGTTTACTGTTTTTTTACTTTTATAAGAATCTCAAATTTGAATTGTATTTCTACTCAGGGCTACATCTCACTGGTTCATATGTTGTTCTCTGCAGTACACTTAAAATTCACTTATGTTAACCTACTAAAACAGAATATTTTAAAACTCTCTACTGAGCAGAGCATCTGGGCTTTCCCCTGAGATGTAGATATGCAAAGAAATTTCTGATGGAAATGGTACACAGACATCCTCTACCTATATGAAACCAAACAAGAGTCCTTCTACATTCAGAGCATCTTACTCTCTTAGACAGCCATCTTCACTTTGAACCACTTAGTGAGCCATGGCCTTCCTCATCAGTGAACATTCGGTGAAGAATATATATAACACTCAGTGAATTATAAGAAAATTAACTATTCAATTTAAAAGTCTTAAAATAATTTTTATTTTATGTGTATGGGTGTTTTGCCTTCATGTATGTCTGTGCATCTCATGCATGCAGTTCCTGTGGAATACAGGAGAGAAATGTCAGCTCCCATGGAACTGGATTTACAGGTATTATTTAGCTGCTGTGTGGGTGCTAAGAATCTAACCTGGGTCCTGTGGAAGAGCAGACAGTGCTCTTAACCACTGAATCATTTCTCTAGTCCCTGAATCTTGAGATTGTGGTTTATGTAGTCATGTTCCGTTCTTCTACTCATGTATGAATAGTAGTACACAATAGAATTATTAGCATTGATTAAATCTTTAAGACATGCCAAATAAACTGAGATTTTACATAATTATCACTGTAACATAAATACCCATTTTTACATTAATAAACCAGACTTGCCAAAAAGTTTAACTAAAACACTTTTACAGTTCTATACACCAAAAATGTATTTAAATGTTTTCAGACTGACTCCAGATTCTGGCTATTCGTTGTGAAAATCTGCTTGTGTTTCAATCACACAATATCATAACCAAAGTGCCTGGAAGAAAAAAAGTAACTAAAGAGTGGTAGCAAATACTGATTGAACCACTACTCATTCAGCTTTTTCAGTAGCAGTCAGAGCATGATGAAGCTCTTTATTTCCCATATCTGTTTCTTCATTCTTGACATTTTAAAACAGGCCCAGTTAGAGCCATGCTAGCTGAGCTCCCATGTTAACAAGTCCTAAATGATTTGCTTGTAAAAACCTGACACAAAGAGAGAAGAAAAAAAAAGCTGGTGTCCAAACAGCAGTAAATATGCCGCATTCTCTGCCAGTTCCCTCAAGAGCTAAGTATGACCTGCCCACTGCTGGCTACTTATTTCTACTGACCCCTTATTCTGACTAAATCCCCCACTGTTTGCTCACTGGGGTCTCTTTCTACATTCACCACTGTGGATAGGTTCTGTCAGACACAAGAATCACTGATACAAGACTAATTCATTTCCAAAACTCATTTGCTTACATTTTATTGACAGACTCCATCCCCTAGCTGCTTATTTTTAAGTTCCAACGGCAAGATTATCCTCTTAAAAATTCATCATGGAGGAAAGATGGGAGTTCATTTCTTCTAGTTATCCAGGAAACTCCTTGATTGCAAATTGGTTTCTTAACCAATTGCTATTGACCTGAAGTTAAAGGGCTGAGGTACTGATGACCTAGGCACCTGATTTTCAGAAGGTCCAAGCTCAAATCCAAACCTCCTGTTATATGTGGACTGAGCTTTGGAATACAATGCTTTCTCAAAGGAGAACTGGGCCTGTATTATTAACACAGGATAAGTGGATACTGGGAAGAATGCAGCCATGACTGTGTACTGAAACATGTCATTAAAAGTTAAAAAAAAAAAACTACACTGGCTAAAAATTACACAGCTTAAAATCTGATATAAAAAGCCAGACATAGTAGTTTTGTATAGCTGATACAATCTTATATGTCTGTCCATTTGCCTAAATAGTATGCTTTATAATGTGGGTATGAGGTCCATTGAGATAGATCAGTGGGTAAAGGTGTTTGCTGTCAAGCCTAAAGACCCAAGGTAAATCATTGAGACCCACACTGTGGAATTAAATATAGACTCCTACAAATTGGACTTTGATTCCACATTTGCCACACCACAATGCACCCATACATGCAAACACACACTTCTTTATAGTTGAATAAAAAAACTTCATGCAAATCAAAAACAAGCACACAAAACTCTATTCTGTATATAATTCTTTACTCATTCCTCTGTTGATGGCTACCTAGGCTGGTTCCACAACTTGGCTGTTAAAATCATGTTGCAATAATCAGGGTGGATATCACTGTGGTCTGCAGACATAGGTTCCTTCATGCATGTACCAGCAGTAGAATAGCAGAAATATATCTTGGTTCTAGCTTTAGTTTTATCATGAACCTCCATACTGCGTTCTGTAATGTCTACACTAATTTAAGCCCTACCATGAGTACATAAAGGTGTATGTACTTTCCTCTTCATCTCCAACAGTATTTGTGTTCACTTTTCTTTTTGATGCTATTCTGGGTGGAGGAAGAATCTCACTTTAGTTTTTCTTTTTTCATTTCCTTAACGACTTAAGAATTTTGAATTTTTTCATAAATGAAGAATCTTTACTCTGAGTAAATAATTGACTTAATGGTTTAAGTCAATGTTCCTGATTTTCATTTGTCTGATGTAAATGTGTGTGGTACCTATATATTTTGAGCCATGTCTTTCTGGAAAATATCTTTCAAATTCCCTTCTATCAGCTGGAGACATTTCATTATTTAAATGTTCCCAGTTGTGTGGATTAGCTTTTAAACCTCATTAGATACCAAAAAAGTCTATTCCACACAAAAACTAAAATCATAAGCATTCCGTAAATTTGTCTCAGATTTTTCTTATTTCTATTTTATCATTTAGTTGCTTGAATTATTTTTTAATAAAGTCCCATTTTTTTCCCAAGGTGTTTTCTTCTGCCTTTATGAAGCCACTTTACATGGGCTTTGGTGGAGGTTGGGGGCAGCACCAGCAGGTCTAAATCATGGTGGGGGTGTTTGGTCCTTCCGAGCTTCCCGAGATCGATTCCTGACTACCTTGCTATGAATAGCACAGCTCACACAGTAATGCAGCTTGACATAGAGTTTGGGGAGCACATAAGCGTCGAAGACACTTGCTTCGGATATGTCCCTGACGGAGGCTGCCTCTGCGATGTTCCGAATGATGAACTTGTTAATGGCCTTGTCCTTGGGCACGCAACGGGCGCAGTTAGTGCAGCGAATTGGCTGCACATGGCCGGGGCCCTTTTTGGCACGACCGTTGTTTCTCATTTTTTTTTTTTGGTCATCTGGGAGCCAAGTCCCGAAAGAGGCGGTTGCTTGAATTTTTAAGTCTAACACTTAGCATACTAGCCTGCTCACACATGAGCGCATATTCATATAAATAAGTAAATATCTTTGGTGATTATTTGGCGATGAGATAAAACTCCATAAATTCTAAACAGGGTAATACAGAAAAGAGAATTCAGAAAAATAGTAAACGTGGAAGAATGTTTTTTATTTTTTCAAAAGAAAAAGTCTGCTGGATAGATGCATGAGTCTGTTTCTATTGTAGATTTTATTTGAGGTGTTGAATGTATTAATAAGAACATTAAAACAAATAAAACAAAATTTTCAGTGAAATAATCACCATATGATTAGATTATTATATCTCAGCCAATCAATGTAAAAGCTGAATGAAAATGTTTCCAGAATCACTGTTGCACATACAACAATGTAAAGGGCTATAATAAAATAGCATAGCTGAATTTTAATTCTTAATTTATAGCATAATTGCTACAATTTAATATGAACTAATATTAGAAATGAATGAATTTAAAGGAAACTATTTTTTCCATTTCCAAACAAATGAAGCAATTACTATATTACAGAAAATGTTGGGAACATAGCTGCACAAATGCTTTTGTAGTATGATTGGGCATCTCTTGGATATATTCCCAAGAGTGGTATTGCTGGATTCTGAGGTAGGTTGATTCCCAATTTCCTGAGAAACCACCACACTGATTTCCAAAGTGGTTGCACAAGTTTACATTCCCACCAACAATGGATGGGTGTTCCCCTTACTCCACATCCTCTCCAGCATAGGCTATCATTGGTGTTTTTGATTATAGCCATTCTGACAGGTGTAAGATGGTATATCAAAGTTGTTTTGATTTTCATTTCCCTGATCGCTAACGAAGTTGAACACGACCTTAAATATTTTTTGGCCATTCAAACTTCTGTTGAGAAATCTCTGTTCAGATCATTACCCCATTTTTTAATTGGGTAATTTAGAATTTTAATGTCTAGCTTCTTGAGTTCTTTGTACATTTTGGAGATCAAACCTTTATCTGATGTGGGAATAGTAGGATGCGTTTTTGTCTTAATGACAGTGTCCTTTGCTTTATAGAAGCTTCTCAATTTCAGAAGGTCCCATTTATTCATTGTTGCTCTTAATGTCTGTGACACTGGGGTTTTACATAGGAAGTGGTCTCCTGTGCCCATGTATTGCAGGCTACTTCCCACTTTCTCTTCTATCAGGTTCAGTGTGGTCGGATTTATATTGAGGTCTTTAATCCATTTGGATTTGAGTTTTGTGCATGGTGATAGATAAGGGTCTATACCTAGTCTATATGGATGCACACCTTCCTAGGCTTGGATGGAGGGGGGAGGGCCTTGGGCTTCCCACGGGGCAGGGTACCCTGCCCCCTCTTAAGGAAGCAGGGGGAGGGAGGAGGGATATTGGGGGAGAGGGAGGGAACTGGAAGAAGGGGTGGAAGTGTAAATTTTTGAATGAAAAATAAAAAATATGGAAAAAAAAGAAAATGTTGGGAGATGGGGCTATCAACCTTCCATTTTCACTTACGTCATTGGATAAGATAACAAGTAATAGGAAAAACAGCTCAAATAGAGTTGTCAGCCTTGGGTTAAGTAAAGGAAATTGACGAAAACTCACTGTCTTGACTTTGTATGCCATTGCTGGAAAAAAATGATGAAAATGACTTGGCATCCTTTTCAGTAGCTAACTATAGAGCTGCTGTTTAAAATAACTTGCTACTTCCAGCATTTAGGAATTCACAATGCATGAATATCTTGCTAAGCAATAGAAGCTGAAATGTGAGTATAATATTGCCCCAATCTAGGAAAGAGACAAACACTATTTATTTAAGTGACACATTCTGAAATAAGAAATATTATCAGAGTGGCATAGGAAATTTTCAGGATAAATTAAACACCAAACTCACATCTGTTATAGAGAGTAAAAAAAAAGGGTAACTAGAACTAGCGTCAAATTGTACTACATAAAACTTGGTAAATAAATAGTTTAGCTGGAAAAAATAATTATTTATAAAGATTGTAACTATTAAACAGAAGAAATTATAAACACTAAGAATAACTTTCCACAGCTAATTTAGGATATGCACAGTTATAGAGGTCACACAATACATAGAGAATGAGAGACTGTAGGAAATTTGGTACATTTTTATACTGTCATTTGCAATACAAATTAATGCTATTTCTTTGGATGATAACTTAACACTATACTTTTTAGATCCATGAAAACAGTCCACAAATGAGGCTTTCTCTGGAAGCAATGATTCAATACATATGAATGAGCCATTTCTAATGCAAGGCCACACAGATTGTTGAAATTTCTAGAATAACTACTAAAAGAATCAAAATGCAGTACTAGCATCATTTGAAAGTTTGTATCTTCTCAAAGTTCATCTTGGAACTTGTTCACCAATGTTGCTGTCTTAAGAGGGGGCAACCTCCTGAATGATATTGATGCCCTGATGAAAGGATAGCTATCTTATCCCTTCCATGTGATGATGCTGAGGAAGATACTGCCTATGACTTGGAATAAGGCTCTGTGTATAGTAGAGCAAGTCTTGAGTGAATGGTGTGTGTTGACAATGGCATTGCCATGTCAGAGACTCCAATGCCTTAACCCCATGGGAGTGGCAAAGCCTTTCCCAGGTGAACCTCATAGACATGGCAAAGTCTTCTCTGGTGGGTCCAAGTATGTATGTTGATAGTGTGTGCAGAAAATGCTCATTGTGTCTTTCTTCTGGATGTTTAATATTTGAAGACTGCTCCTCTCCAGAGACTTCTCGATTAAGATTGCTCAGCCAAATGTCATAAACCTTTTGATTAAACCATATGCAGCAACCCTACCGCTCTGTTCAGCTGTATATAACAAACTTGCTGAGCTTCCAGGATTCTGAGGTTTCTGCATCAAAGAACCCAATCGATCTGATCCTAGCATTTTGTTGTATATGTGTATTTGTTTTTTCTTCCTTTTCACGTCAATTCAGTCAGGTTCATCCCTTGAGCAATGCTGAATACAGCAAGATCCTCTGCATATAGTAATCTGTCCATGTTCCCAGACACCAGCATAAGTAACAAATTCCTGCATTTAGAACTGTTCCAATCAGTAGTATGCTCTAAACTGGTAAAAAGAGACTAAAACAAGTAGATAATTCCCAAACATTAGAAGAACAATGTTTATAAATATACATAAGGAGAAAAAGAAATGAAAATAAATGAAGAGGGCAAATGCATCCAGGAAACTAATGCTTCTTTAGCTACATAATAATTTACTTTATTTAATCTTTATGAGAAAAAATGCATAGCTAGGTATAAAGGGGTTACTATATAAAGAATAAATGTTAAAATTTTGTAAATCCCCAATACACTCATATGAAAATGGTGTTAATAGGTATGAATGAAAAGTAATTATAAAATTTTAGACAGTAATGAATTGTAGGTCAACAGTGATACTTTGAGTTTCATTCATTATCCTTTAGAAACTAAGTATATACTATATGTGTACATGTGTATGTGTGGACAAACATATTCAATTACATGTGATATTTATAAAAATATAATACACAGAATTCAATTATAGACATTAACTCAGTTATATGTATTTAAATACGTGGACAATAAATGTCATATTGCATTAGAATGGTAGAATTGTTAGCTGGTTTTGGATAAAGTTTGAAAATATTTAAACTTCCTTGATAACACCACAAAACTAATAATACAAGTTCACTATAAAGGGTTGGGGCACAGGTGAGTGGTGTGATTGTTATTAATGTTTTGAATGAGTTTATAGAAGTGAAAGAAATTTTGCAAATAAGCTGTTTGTAAATTAAAATTTATATCACAATTACAGAAATTAGAAACAAGGGATAAATAATTTCCTAAAAGGTATGTCTTGCATGAGAACCAGATACATAGTACACACCTGTGATCCCAGGGAAATGGAGGCAGAAATGTGTTCAAAAACAGCCATGACTACATAGTGAGTTGGAGGTTAGTCTGAGTTGGACTCTTTAAAATGATATTTTTATGTCTACAATAATGCTAGTGGTGTCTTTGAAGTATATTTTACCTGAGCAATAGAAACATGATTTACAGCAAACATGTTTATATTCAAGTATAAATACTTAACACTGACTACATGACTGTATTTTTTTTCATTTTGCATACACTGCACAGACTAGAAAATATCCAAAAACTCCTAACATTCTGCAACTAAAACAATTTCTCATAACCATCAATTCTACATTACTGCATTGATGATTTAATTGAATCTTGGATGGGTTAGAAGGTGGATTAGCATACCTAAAGTGAGGATAAGCGTTAGACTGTGTTACTCTGCAGAATGTAGCTGACATTGTATTTTGTTTAGGATTATTACTTTTGTATGCATTTATTTCTTAGATGTGTAAACCGTGACCTCTATCTTGAGTTCAGAGCAGTAAAATCTTCCAAAGGCTGAAAAATAGTGGAAAGTCCAGACAGGGCAGTATAAAATATTATAAAGCCTTTCCATAATTATTCTGTAATTCTGCTAGAACCAAATCATTGCTGTTCTAAGCCTTGTTTTTAAACACTTGCTTTAAATTTCTGGGAAAAGAAAAATTATATTTTAGCAAAGATTATTTTATTCTTGGTATGTACTCAACTCAAAATGTCTAATATTTCTTGACTGGTTTAAAAAGCAGGGAAAATACATCATGCACAACACTCACACACATTTACAGTTCAAGATATATGTATCTTCTATTTCAGAACCTTATCTCACAACATCTCAGTCTTATAATGTTCAGTTTAACAAAACAGAAGCTTACCACCTTCCTTACTCAAATGGAAATGCAAAAATTCACACTGAACCCTCAAACAAATGTGAGGGGTTTCATAAGGCTTTCATTTAATTATGTTGAGATTAATTTATGACTACATAGGACACATCATTTAGGATTAAAAATAACAGCTCTGTATTTGCTTTTCGAGTAGTCATTAGTGTGACACCCACTGTCAAGCCTTCTCTTTTGCAAAAGAATTTACTTTCAATGTCCTAAGGAGCCAAGCTACTGAAAGTAAGCAAAACATGCACTCACACAATAACAGTTATATTTTATATTCATACAAACTGTTCTAGAATTTAATTGTCCTAGAAAATGAAGTTGTTTTTAGATGTCCTCCTCAGAACAGTTCCTAGGATTTGTTTTCTCACTGAACCAAAACTTTTTCTCAGGAAATGGGCTGAATTGCCATTTGGGCTATCAACAAATTATCTGGTTAAAGCTGAAATAATCTGTATTCTTTCAGAAGTCAGAAAGATGCTACAATTTTTTGGACTTCTCCAGTGTGCATCTCTATAGAGAGCTTAAGACTCTGAGATTGTACACACATAGACCCTGCCAATGTCCTCCATTATGAGACATCCATATCAAGTTATTCTGCCCACAGTTCAACTGCTTCTGTAAATCAAAGTAACTGTTGAATTCAGGCTTATTTAAGCAACATTGGCTCTTCCTAATTAGCTTTTTCTAATAATGACTAATGTTATTCTGATGATAGACTCTATTTTCTATATACAATAAACATCTAAGTACAAAGAGATAGTGACCACAAAAATTAACAATTCAGCAAAACAAAACAGAAGCTTGAAGTTACTGAATAAAATCCATATTTTAAAAATATTTATATTTCACATAAGTTAACACATAGCAACAGAAGCTCGAAATTCGTTGGCAAGAAATAGTGTCCAATATTTAAGAATACACATGCACACATATGCACATAGCTGTATACATTTGAAAGTACAAGAATAATAGGGAGTGGGAGAATGTAGAATCAGACATAGTGAAATTGAACAGCTTTATTTGAAGAAAACTATGTAACCTCCCTGAACAAAGTTTATAAAATCAGACTGTAATATGTAGTAGTGGGTTAGAAGTGTAAATTAGATAAATACTATTGACCAGTCAGCAAATATGAGTGGACCCACAAAATGATACAATTAAGTGAAAATATGGTCATATAATGATGGAGGGATGAGTAAGAGCATATGAGTGGATGTTACAGTTGGAAATCCCTTGGGTTTGACTAAATAAAATACTCAATGACCCCAAATCCTAAATTAAAAAAAAAGATGAATTCAGTTTATTGAGGCAGACCTTGATTTCATATATAGATTATGCAAAATTAGAAAATAAAAAGGTAACAGTGATGGAAAGTAACAGTACCACAGTAAGGTGGGGCAACAGAACTTAATGATAAATAGAAATAGAATTCAAAGTAAGCTATTTTCCCAGAAGAACAAAAAGGTAACCTCAATTCAAATTAATTTTCCAGACAGAGGCACAAATGCTTTCACACAATTCCCAAGCCTTCCCTTCTTCTATTGGTTTTTAGTATTGCAGAAATGAAATTAACTCGATAGCTATATATAAAGGTGTATCAGGCATTCTCTCACTACCCTTGCCTATTTTAAGATAAGCATTTAAAAAGGACACAAAGAGATGAGTATGACTAATAGAGACATGAGATTTGAACTGACACTTAATGCACTGGGGATAGGTGTAAAATGAAATTCACCCATCCAAGTATCACCTGAAATAATTGTCTTGATCAATATGCACTTTGCATTCAGTCTTAGACTCATAAATAATGTTGAAGGTAGCAAGCAATGGCTTCTAATTAAGCCTGACTAATTCCCTGCAGTAGAAGAAGGTATACTAACCACACACTAGAAAGCAATTTCACAAAGGTGACTGCTGCAGCTTTGAGCCCAGAATGACACCTGCCACTTGTAAAACTGATCTTAAAAAAGCCCAAATCTTAAAACACAGAGAGATAAAATGTGACCATGGGTCTTTCTGTGAACCCAATGACAATGAAAGCTGATACCACTATGGATGAGAAAGGATCCTTTTATTTCTAAGTGAATATAATTGCTCTTTTCCTGATGCAATTAAACTTCAGAAGCTCATTCATAAGTGCAAAATTCAAAATGTTAATTTGTTGAACAGCATCAATTATGCTTCCTCTGAACATTTGGATTGGATTCGAGTATATTTGTTCACTTATTCAGGAAATTGGCTGAATTCCTGTTATGTCAGTATTGTGAAAAATACTTTAAAAAATACTAGCAGAGAAAAACAGTTTTAAATTCACATTAGAAGTTAAGTGGAAACAAAACAAAAATTAACCAAGCAAACAAACCATCTGGCATAGTATCAGTTTAGGATCATTTACAGGCCTACCTCTCTGTTAGACAATTTAAAATGGCGTGGTAAAATAGCTATGATATAGCTTAATTCTTACTGATTATTAGTTATGATATGCAAACATGATAAAATATGTAAAGTTGAATTGAATTTAAAGCACACAAAATATTTTATGTAGGGCTCAGGGGATGATTCAGAGGGAAAAGGGCTTGTTATACAGGTATAAGGACCAGCATCCACATAAAAATTCATGTGTGGCAGCATGCAACTTACAGTCCCAGAATTAGAAGGTAAAGAGATTGGGATCCCTGGTGCTTGCTGGATGGTTCAGCCTAAACATCAAGCTTCATATTCAATAAGAGACCATGTCTTAAATGATAATGTGGAGAGCAACAGAGGATACCTGTTGTCAACCTGTGGCCCCTATGCATACACACGTAACACACACACACACACACACACACACACACACACACAAATAACACTAAAAAAAATGCTCCCAAATGTACTAAAGCATTGAACAAACACCAATTTAGTCTCCAGATCACATAATTTCAACTTCTGATGTTTAATACTTATATTTTGTATAAGATGTTAAGGACCTGGAGGGACTTGTTCAAAAACAATGTTAAGTTGAACACTGTTTTACAGGATTTTTATGTAAGTAAAGAGTAATATTTCAATAAAACATAAAAAACTAAACAAGCTTTGTGAACAATATTTGTTAAGTAAAGTCTAATACCTACAGTATCCTTTAAAGAGATGAATGTAGATATTTACATTTGAAACTTTAAAAATATCTAACTTTGAATTCTAGCCACTCACTTGAGGCAAGAATCTAAACTAGATATGCTAGACAAGATCATTTTACAACAAACCACTGGATATCTTCAAGAAGTGAGCAGGGATGAGCCCGGGAGGGTGGGGGAGGAGAATCAGACATTTTTGTGAGTGTCTGTTTGGGAAAGCAGTCTAAGCCAGATGTTGCAATGGGATGTGAGAACAAGGGTTTGTTTTCATATATTAAGAGTGTAGTAATTAATCTCCAGTTAGGAGTGGATATAACCTGCAATGAAAAGCTAACGCTGCACACAATGGGACAAGCTATAAGAGATTTAAATTGTTGGAATTTTTAGAAAGACAGTGTGCTAAAACTTTGTGATATAATGTCTCTACCCAAAAGGCAATCAATCAGCTAAGGGGCTAGAGTGTACCTCAGTTGGTAGAGTTGCTTGTCAAACATGCATGAAGTCCTGGGTTTTATCCCCAGCCATACTGGGTGTGTGGCACCCACCTGTAAGCTCAGCACCTGGAAGGTAGAAGCAGGAGGATCAGAAGCTCAGAGACATTCTGGGCTGAGTAACGTGCACAGCACGTTTGGAGTAAGCCTGAGATAAATGATAGTGCATTTCAAAATCAATCAATCTGCCCTCCGCCCCTACAGATACAAAGATATAAAAGATGCATAGAAGAAATAAAAAGAAAGCAAAAATGAATAAATAAAAGTAAGATTCAAAACAAATCAATCTGTCCATATAAATAAATAAATAAATGAACAAACAAATAAACAATTAACCAAACAGGAGATGCTGGTGCATTTTAAAGACTATTAGAAGGAAGGATAGGAAGGTGCTGTTCATTAGCAAGTTAGATGATATATCATTAAAAGCCATGTGAGCTGATGGCAGTGGGAAATTGCTAGTAATGAAATAAAGGACAAGAAAAATCATAGACTTCTCATGTCAATCCAAGACTGAAACAAAAGGGCATTATTAATCATGATCATTTATAGAAGTTCATGTCAACTTATAGAAATGCTTAAATAATGACAAACCTGCATGTCCATACCCCCAGTTATGCTCACAGCCCCTGATCTCTTTTCCAGAATCCTAGGGAGGGAAATGTGAGAAAATAAGACAAAAGGCAAAACTCAAAGCTTGCCAGACAGCTTTAAAATCCTGCATTTGATCCTTCCATTCTTCTATGTCCAAAGAGACATGTGTTGTGCAAGCCTGCTCAGAAAAATACCACATGACTACCAGAGCTTTAATTAGAGGAGGGCAAGAGGATGGCTGTTGGGAGGAGCCCAAAAGGGGACTGCTGTTAGAGCAAACATCATACAACTGGTAAAAGCTCACAGTTCTGACATGGAAAAACTCCAGCCCACCACTTTTTCTGTGACTTTCGTGGAGAAGGGAAGTCAAAGGTTCTTTTCTCCACTTCACAGCCACACAGATGGAGTAGGCACTTCTCAGCCACTTTTGACATCTGTTGGATGCTGAACTGAGTTGTCCACTGCATCCTCACCATGGTGCTACATGAGGTATCTAAATCAGTTGAGGAAATTGGGTTTACAGTGAAGTCTGTAATTGGTTTAAATATGAAGTCTGCAAGACAAGCAGATGCAGGAGTGGAATAAATACTATATGGCTCTACTTTCTCCAGGGAGTCTTTTTCCAGAGCTCTGTCTCTATGGGTTTGAACTCTAGATAGCCTTCTAGGCACAAACTAAAATTAATAACAAAGAAGGAAAGACTGCGTGAAAACTGCAGTGAGTGCATATCTCCTTTCCCAGAATATTTCAGCTCTATCATCTGACTGACTTGTAGACAAATGCCACTGACTTTATCTATGTCTGAAAATCCATAACCATAAAATACTCTTCCTGCACTGAGATAAAATTATGTTTTCTAGGCTCAAGTTAGAGTAACTACATAAATTACAAATTATGTGCACCTCTAGAAGGCATTAGATAACTTGCCACTGCCATGCAGGAGGGGTCTGATACCCTGCTAGAGCACATAATTGTTTGCATATCAATGTACCTGAAGAAGGTCTTAAAGAAATCCAAGCTTCCATGGACAACTCAAGATATTAAGTCACAAAATTCCAGGTTATCCAATGAGGTGGATCAACTTCACAAGAATTAAAACTCAGATTAGCAACCTGTGTTTTTTACCAAAGCCAAGAGTAATTTGATTTCCAACACCAACATAAATGAAGACACATTATTTTTGCTGATAGAGCTGGTTTGCTTCCTGCCCATGGAAAATTGTCTAACCTGGTCATAAGCAAACCGATAGAGGAACACAAGGGCAGGGGTATCCGGTGTGGAGAACTTCTCTGAAGAAGCCACAAGCATGCTGCAAACCCTGTAAATGGATTGGCTGACTAGAACACTGTAATTGTAGAGTAATGGAGCACTCTAAGTGCAGACCCAAAATTAACCTTCAGCTCCGTTTAGTCCCTTTTAAGAGCCATTTACTACCAATTTCTGTATCTACCCTAATAACGTTGATTGCTAGGCAAAAATTTTTCGGTATGTTATTAAACTCAGCAGTCCTCTAGCTCTAGAAAACCCTAATTTAAGAATGTTCTACCCTTTGAAGCCTACAGTGAGGCCTCCTTGCTGTTCTCTTACTGCCACTCTGATGTCCCAGCACTGTGTTTGGTAAATGTATTAATTAGGACTTTCTCCGACTCAGTGATTATAAAAGCTCATATACTCTCTTCTGCGGGAGAACAAATCATTTTCTCTGGTGGGGTGGGGGGTGAGGTAAGCAGAATTCCTTTTCCCAGGCTTTGATCACTCTTCCCTGGCAGGGACTAGACTGTCTCAGTTCCTGTGAAACAAGAGCTGTGATTTGCATTGTTGCCAGAGCTGTAGACGACCAGCCATGAAGTGCTCCATCTATTCCACAGCTTGACACTGTCACAGTTTCAAAGCAAAGGAAGAAAAGTGTTCTATGAATGGACGCTAATGAATTCCTGGCTGCCAAAGTGCTAGTATTTTCAACAACAGACATTCTGTTAGCTACTATGGTTTCTTCTCTACCCCTCTTTCTCTTTGCTCACTTCCCTGTCTCCATCTTTCCATTGTTTCTCCTTTATTTTCACTAACTCGAATTTTGAAATTTTATCAAGATTATTCCTTCTTAATTGATGCAAATATAACAAGCTAAGAGTGGGAATGTAACATGTAGACATTGAGTCTTTGTCATTCAGATTACACAGTTTTATTTCAAAAGAAAGGAGATGGGTTCACTCTGCTTTCACGGAAATTGGATGATAGTTCTAGAAAACAGTTTTAACTTTTAATTTTACTTTTCTCATGGCCAGTTGTTAACATAGTTTTTGTAATTCATTAATAAATATTTAAAATAATCAAGAAAGGATACAAAGAACTTAGGAATATTTTCATGATTTCCCTGAGAATGAAATGTTTGGAGCACAGGCAAAAATTCCTTAAAATAAATGAAAGACGTGATCGTTACTTAAAGCAACAACTGTCCTCTTTCCTAAGGAGTACTCATGTAGAAGGCTCTGTTAATCTACAAAGAAGGAAAAGAACATTTGGGGAAATTAACATAATACCCTTTATTGAGAATAAATATCAACATCTCACAACTTACAACTTAACATTTTAAAATAAACACTTAAGGGGCTGGTAGATGGCCCAGTGATTCATAGGTCTTTGCTGTCCTTGCAGCAGACTAGATTGCTGGGTGGCTCATAACTTCCTGTATTTTCTAATTCACGGGGTCCAATGCCGTGCAGTATATTGAGCATAGGAAACCTAAAAGCTTTCACCCACAGTGCCACATTTCCTCCAACAAGGCTATGCTCACTCCAGCAATGCCACACCTCCTAATAGTCCCATTCCCTATGAGCTTATGGGGACCAGTTATATTCAAAGTGCCACAGACTCCTGGAGCTAGCTATTGTTCATTCTAATATTTTGTTGTTTAAGTGGCAATAACAAAATATCTCAGACTGATGACCTAATGGAAATATAATTTCTCATGATCTAGAGGCTGGAAGTCCAATATCAAGTTTGTATTAGAGTAATTTCTGGTGTAATCTGGTGTAATCTCTGTAACAGCTGCCCTATCTCTAGAGCCTCATGTGGGCATTCCTCTTTGCTCATATGCTTGACATTTTATCTACTTCTTAAGTGACATTAGTTCTGGTAGCATGAGACCTTGCCCTTAAAGTGCCACTTAAATTTTACAGTCTCCATAAAATTAGTTATCTTTTTGTCTTAACACATTTGGTTTAGTTTCCACAAATACACTTATAAAGGGATAAAATTAGTCTTGAACAGTACCCACCTTTCAGAAGTGAAAAAAAAAAATCTCTTGTCCTTCTGCCAAAATACTATTTACCATATTTTTTAATTTTACTGGAAAATACATATGGAGTACAATATGGGTCATACAAATGAGAGCACAAGGGAAATGCAATTCTCTTTATTAACAGCTTTAGCCTTGTCAGTGTGAATGGCACAAATTATTTTAGCCTGCCTCCTTTCATTAGATAACCAGCTAATATTTATTTACTAATTTGTGGTGCTTACATATAACCAACACCTATAATTTTGAAGCCTGTCTTAGACAGGTTTAAAAAGAAACATGACCCTTTGAATTGAATGAAACATTTTAAATAATATTAAACAAAAAATGAAAAGATTGTTAAGCAATGATAAGGTGCACTACAATTACAAATAATTTTGTTTAATTATATGCTACTCGAGTACTGAATAGAGTGTGTAGATAAACCCATTAATGCATTTATAAATAAGATCAAATTTGAATAAACCACTAAATGCACCAGCTGTACTTGCTTCTTATTTTAGTCTGTTTCTTTGATTTTGGACAAAACTTATTACTATACTAAATAAACTGGTCTCGACATATTTCTAAAATGTAATTGTAGTAGTTAATAAATTAGAGATAACTTTAGGTTCTAAAGTTTATAGAGTGGTGTCAGTGTCACATTAACAAGTGTAAATGAAGCTACTTCCTCTTGCCTTAATTTAACTAAGACCAAATCCAACGGAATTTTCTACTTCTGTCCTTGTTTCATCTCTGTGTCTGTCATTTGTGGTTACTAGCCTATTTATAGGTCTGTGTGTGGGGGGCATGTATATGTAGGTGTGTGACAGAGAGAGAGAGAGTGAGAGAGAGAGAGAGAGAGAGAGAGAGAGAGAGAGAGAGAGAGAGAGAGAGTTATGCCTGTCTCTGTACTTAAAGGGCTTTGCTCTGTATCCATTGAACATCGAAGAAAGCATGGTATAGGAATGAAAGATTCTTTAAGGAGATCTTTAACAGTTTTACGAGGAATGGATATATTTTACCAGCCCCAACAGACTCAGAAGCACTTAGGACTGCAAGCATATTATCCAGCTATATCTATATAATGGTTTCAACTTATATGGTGGGCATTTGTTACAGAAGGTTAATTTCAATGTTGACTGTTCTCAGCAAATGATTATTCCTCATATATTCACATACATTACTCTAAGTCAAAGGCATGGACACATATAAAAGATTCAAGCTATGCTCAAGCATTGATTACTGTAAAAGATGGTTGAATGGAAACTTGAAAGCAAATAAATTTGGTCACATTGTTTTCATAAACTCAGACTAAACATGATTAGTATGTACACAGTAGGTAACCAGGCTAAATACATAGTCTTAAATTATCTTAGGGGGTCATGATTAACTTTTTTGTGAGTCCCACCAAAAGTTTAGTCTTTTGAAAGTCAAGATACTCTCATTAAATGTATCACTGCATGTAACCAAGATAGAAGCTATCTAAAACCACAATCAAACAACCATTTAAAAATTGTAAATCTAATATGTTATTAGAGGCAAACAATAAGAGTTTTATTCAAGATCTTTTTCTAACATAAAGCTCACTGCATAATCTGTTTGAATTTTTAAAATTTTTATATATTTTATTATGTGCACACTTGTGTATTGTGTATGCATGTATATATGTACACAGTGTGGAAATCAGTGGCCAACTATGGGACTTGCTCTCTTGGTCCATCTGTGGTAGCCAGTCTTGGTGGAAAACACCTTAACCCACTGAGTCATCCCACTAGCTCCATTTGGACAAACTTATTCATGAAATAAAACCATAACAGGCATTGGTTTTACTAAGAGAAAAGTGTACTATCTTATAATGATGAACAACTAAATTAAGATGTATTCTTCTCACATGCCTCCCTTTTAAGCAATGAGTATAAGAAGGTCATTCAGGACTGTACTTTGTCATAGAAGAGTCATGAGGATTTGAATAGAAGATCAGAGAAAGGATGCTTTCTGTGAAAATGTGAGCACACATAAATCTATGTTCATGCTACACACACCACATAGAGAAAGAGAGATGCACACACGAAAACAGAGTAAAGACGTTCTAACAATCCATCACCTTGTACTCTTTAAGTCTTATTTTAATTTCAAACATTCTTTTTTAGGCTCATTCCTTGGACTTATTCCCTCCTATTCTTTTTTAGTCCTAGCGTGTATTATTTTGGAAATCTACATTTGAAAAGAATATTAGTTTTGTTAACAAAAACTTCAACAAAACTAAATAGAAAAACTGAATTATGCTGTCATCTTTAACATGTTGTAAGCAATAATTCCACCATATGTCTGTGCATTCTTGGAAATATTAAATAATAATAAATATTTTGCCCAAAATGATGTATTGAAAAATTGGGAAGAAAATTTATCTAGTCTTGTAGGTGTTTGGGGATTTCATTTTTGTTTTTGTTTTTTTCTCTTTGCTCTTTGGAGGTCTGTTCCCAAATGTATACATGGAGGCTTATTCTTATTTACAAATGCCTGCCCTTAGCTTAGCTTATTTCTAGCCAGCTTTTCTTAACTAAAATTTATTCTGTCTACCTTTTGCCTCTGGGATTTTACCTTTCTCTATTCTATGTACATTTCTTTATGTGTTACTCCATGGCTGGCTGTGGGGCTAGGTATCTGACCCCTGACGTCCTCCTCCCCTCCTTTCCTCACTCCTCTCTCTTTTCTCTTCTATTTATTCTGCCTGCCTAGAAGCCCTGCCTAGCTCTTTCCTGCTGAGCTATTTTTGGGTCAGCTCTTTATTAGACCAAACAACTGTTTTAGGCAGGCATAATAACACAGCCTCACAAGTTAACCAAATGCAACATAAAAGAAATCAACACATCTTTGCATCATTAAACAAATACTCTATGGCATAAACAAATGAAACACCTCTTTATAAAAGCATTCTACCACATAGTTTTCCTTCACTATTACTTCTGCCAAAAGAAGATTCAATGACATGAACTCAAAACGGAACTCAGTAGTAGAGTGCTTGCTTGACTTGTGTAAGGTTCTCTGTTCAAGCATAGCACTGAAAAAGAGAAGATTATATGACAAATGTATCTTAATAAACGTGAAAGCTTCTGTTCAGTCAAAAATATCATCAAGAAATGATCAAGTGAACTTACTGAAAGAAAATGTCTGCAGCATAAATACTTAATGAAAACTAGGTTTCAATATACAAGAATAGCACATTTGTAATTATTTGTTTGGTCAAAAGTGAGATCCCAGCCCCCTGACACCCCTATATCAAGGGACTCTGGGATGTTTGTGTTGAAAGGATCAACCCAGCCCCTGGCATTTGGTGTGGGACAATGGTCTGTATTCTGTCAGTTATATTTTATATAAATGCTGATTGGACAGTAGCCAGGCAGGAAGTATAGGTGGGACAACCAGACAGGAAGTAGAGGTGGGACAATGAGAACAGGAGAATTCTGGGAAGAAGGAAGTCCTAGTCTGTAGTAGTGACACTGCCACAGAAGAAGCAAGAGGTGACTGCCTTGCCAAATAAGGTACCAAGCCACGTGACTAACATAGAGAAGAATAATGGGCTAATATAAGTTATTAGAGTTAATAAGAAGCCTGAGCTAATGGGCCAATCAGTTTATAACTAATGTAGACCTCTGTTTGATTTTTTGGGGACTTAACAACTGATGGAACCAAGCAGGACAGAAAACTCAGTCAAATAAATGGTGCCCATGTGGACAACTGCATCCACATAAAGCCTGAGAGAGTTTGGAAAGTAATTCTAGACAGAAAAGAATAGAGTTAAGCATGTCTTATTGATAGCAGAATTTTCTCAGGTGGGCTCTGCTTACTGGAGGCAAGCGTTCTCATTTAAGAGAGGCTATCTGACTCAGCTTTAGCTGTAAAACCTTGCAGCTCTTTTAAGAGGCCCTGCCATGAAACACTTAAATGGTGTTGGTGAAAAGCTGACCACATTTTTTTTTTTTTGGTTTTCAGCCATAGCAGGAAAAAAGCTGCACTGGTTTAAAATGCCAGCTATCTGAGCCGTTCTGCCCATGAAAACTCTGACTCCTTCAGGCAGAAGGTCCAGGTACAGAGCATTTGAGTGTGGTTTGTGAGCAGACTGCTGCAGCTTGTTTGGTGGCAGAGATGTTGAAACACCATAGATTTGTGGAAATAAACATGGCTACAGCCAGTACCTCTGCCATGAGGCTGGAATCTCAGAAAGCTAAAGAATGGGCTGTACTCAAAAAGTTAATACATGCAGAAGAGATAGGTCCTGGTGTCATTGTTTGTGGGTTCTCCATCTGCCAACTTTCGCCGCCACATTCAGAGAGTCTGGTGTATTAACTTTTTGAGAACCGAGTCTTTTTGAATGCACTCCTTCCTAGGCCAGGAGGGATGGGGTGGGCTTTGGACTTCCAACAGGGCAGGGCACCATGCCCTCTTTCAAGGAAGAAGGGGGAGGGAGGAGGGGTGGGAGGGTAGTGGGAGGGGACCGGGAGAAGGGGAAGAAAGGAAAAAAAATTTATTTCTTTAATTATGTTCTTGAATGGAAAAAATAAAACAAAACAATGTATGGAAAAAAAAGAATGGGCTGTATCCATCCATC
>PVIU01027482.1:0-20405 GCA_004026605.1 Ondatra zibethicus | reverse complement strand
CTGAACTAATGGGAGCGCACCAATCCAGCTGGACTGGGACTGAATGAGCATATGATCAAACCAGACTCTCTGAATGTGGCGGCCAAAGTTGGCAGATGGAGAACCCATCAACAATGACACCAGGACCTATCTCTTCTGCATGTATTATCTTTTTGAGAACCGAGTCTTTTTGAATGCACTTCTTCCTAGGCCGGGAGGGATGGAGGTGGGCCTTGGACTTCCAACAGGGCAGGGCACCATGCCCTCTTTCAAGGAAGAAGGGGGAGGGAGGAGGGGTGGGGGGGTAGTGGGAGGGGACCGGGAGAAGGGGAAGAAAGGTAAAAATTTTATTTCTTTAATTATGTTTTTGAATGGAAAAAATAAAACAAAACAATGTATGGAAAAAAATATAGTTTGCTTAGTTTCTCTCTACTAGCTTTCTCCTTTTTTATGCCGATCAGGACTCCCTTCCCAATGAATGGTGCCACCCACCATGGACTGGATTTCCTACATCAATTAAAAATCAAGACAGTCCCTGCCTTTCATGCCCATAAACCATCTCCATCTATGTAACTCCTTATTAAGACTTTTTAAGAGGTGATTCTAGATTTTGTCAAATTGATAGCTAATACTAACTAGCCTCATACATGATCTGAGCAAGGCCAGGAGTGGAGGTGCACACCTTTAATTCCAGCACTCTGGAGGCAGAGGTAGGAAGATCTCTGTGGGCTCAAAGGCAGCCTAGTCCACAGGCTCACCACAATGACTTTAAAACATGATTACTTAGAGACAAAAAGAGAGAGTTTAATCTTCTCTCTATATCATGACACCAAAATTATTTTATTGTGACTGGACAAATGTCTTCCTGACTCATCTCCTGTTGACAACCAATATTTTTCAGCTTTCTAATCAAATTTGGTGAAATATTTCTCAATTTCTTCCAGATATGTATATATATTTCAAATTTCTCACAGAATGCTGCACTTTCTTATAACTAGCAATAAATTGCTATTTAATATTTCCTTAAGAAACACCTGTTACAGTAAATTATTATTATGAACCATTGTTATGCAATGTATTTGTCATGTTAGAATAATTTATTTTGAGGTCATTTATAGTACTTAATTGCATTTCCTTCATTTTTATTTGATTTTTATCTTACACTGCTATAAGTACTGTGAAGATGTAAAGAATAGATAGCATGTGCATTCACAAAGTCAGAAGCTTAGAAGTTTTTACTTTGCTGAAACATTCCAAAACGACCTTCAAAACTGTCTGTATAGTATGTGACATTGACTTAACTTCCCCTTAGACAGGCTTCAAAAATCCCCATAGCTTCCACCACCAGCTGACACAGGACATTGGTACCTTGGGGTTGTTAAAGTCAATTATGTCTCAATATGTAAGGTTATGCCCTTTATGAGAAGATATACACAGCACACAACCATGTGAACTCTCACAGAGGAATGCCCAAGAAGTCCACGCTTCATGGAAAATCCACTTCTAATTAAATAGATAGAAAACACAGAAAGATTTAAATTATAAATTTGAGATTCCACAGTCTTGAGATGAAAAAAGTTAGAAAAAAAAACCATGACAAATTGTTCCATTAGAATTCCAGACCTTTTCAATTTCTCTTTTAAATTCATGGCAAATCAAGTAAGCTGACACATTAGTCACTGGAAAAGGATAATTTATGTGGTATAGAAGCATCTCAGAAGCATTTTGCCCCAAACCCTATTCAACTTTGCATTATTTGTGGTTTAACACAAATACATAATTCACTCATCTGCTGATTCATCTGTCCCTTTCTCCCATTCTCTACCATCTTAGCACGACATACTGCCATACAGAGACAGAAGACACATGCTGTTCCCCCCGGGTCACACTCTAATCAGGGTGACAACCAAGTCAACAAAGGACAAAAACATATTGAAATAAGTGCTATAAAAGAAATAAACTTAATTGTATCAACCTGGGGTACGCAAGTTACAGGTTGCACACTTGAAAAAACAATCAGACAAAAATAAGTCTGAGCCACATGCTCAAAGACAAGAATAGCAAATGTAATCAAAGAAAAGTGGATGAAAACATGAATAGAAGAATAAAACTTACAGGAAGCATGAAGGTGCACATACCTAGCATCTATCAAATAGTTAACTCTGGAGGTAAGTTTCCTAACTTCATATGCTACTTAATGATGGAGTCAGGATAAAACCACAACAGGATGATTGGAAAGTTAGTTCTCAATTTTCAAAAATAGCAGTAGAAATAATCATATATAATTATATATTTTTAGCAAATAGAATAGTGAATAGCATATCCCTTTCTATGCAAGGCAGTCCACGATTTATTTTCATTTCTTTTTTTTTTTCTGGAATTCTCTACCAAAACACTTTCATTTCACTCTATTCTCTCTTCTGTAGAAATTTAAAATACTGTTTCATTGCCCAATAATATTTATTTTTCTTAGGAATACATTATCTCACTGGAAATAAATCATGATAATTCTGCAAAATATATCATAACAGATGTGGTTTTCTTATGAATAAGAAATAAAATGCATGGGAAGGAAAGCACTTGTGTGCCAGATTATAACAGGAAAAGCACTTCTAGGTTCCCAAGTGTCTTTGTTAAGGCTTGAAGTATATTGATCTGGATATCTATTGCCTTGAAGGAAAATGCCCCAACACTCAGCAGCTGAAATAACCCTGAGACACTGGGGAACTTACTTTGGAAGCACGAGGGTGGTCTGAACTGGTCTCTCATCTACTGCCCTCAGGTGACAGATGAAACAGGATCCTTGAAAGAGCAACTGAGAACTGGTAAGGAACCCCCACCAGCTCTTCGCTGTTTCTCTCTGTCGTGGGCTCTTCTTCTCCTTTCATGTAGACTTAGGATCTTATTCTGTTTCAAACATGAGATGTGCATACCATACAGGCTCATGTGTTTGCGTGCTTGGTCTACAGCTAGTGGCACTACTTTGAGAAGTTGTGACAATTGTGGAGGAGGAGGGCTCAGAGGAACAGCTCCTTTGTAGTCTAGTATCCCCAGATGCTTCTTGTCTCTCTCTGTTTCTTAGTCCATTATGATGTTAACTGAGATGTTCTATGAAATTTTCCCTACTATAGTGGATTCAACCATCTGAAACCATGAGCAAAAATGAATCCTTCCTCTTTAAGTGTCACCAGCTAGTATTTTGACAAAGCAAGGCAAAAATAACTAAGACAGACCTCTGACATAGTTTCTCAAAATACACTAATTTGGGCTGTGTTCTAATACAATGGTGTTAGGACAGTGGGACCATGACATACCTGCTCAGGATTCCTGTGCAAGCATTCTAGAGATCCACATCTCCCTTGTCTTTCTTCTCCCAGCCTCGTGTGACAGGCTCACATGAGGTCACTTCTCTCATCTGATGTTAGTGTCAGAAAAGACACGCAGTGTCCTACATCCTAGGGTAGTATACAGGCTCCATCACTTAATAAAGAGTATTTGGGGCACAGTTAAGGAAGAACATGATGAGTGGATGATGACACTGTGGCCATCTTTGAAAAATACAGTCTGCTTTGCTCATTTTTTCTTTTGAATTTCAAGAACTGACTATTGGAAATTGATTTTTCCCCCATTATCTAATAATCTGGCCATTAAGTTAGAAGCAAAACCATTGTCTTCAAAACTAGTTAAATATTTAGCGTGCACGCGCGCGCGCGCGCACACACACACACACACACACACACACACACACACTGCAGGAAGGGAGAGTCCTGTAGATCTGCTTCTACTTCATGAGTGCTGAGATTAGAAGCACACACCACCTCCAGAGCTTTTATTACATGCATTCTGAGGACTATGCCCAGATTCTCATGCTTCTATCACAAGCACATTTCTGCACTATGCCACTAGCCCATGACTGACTTTTTAGTAACTACTATTTGATGAATGGATGAAACTCTCCTGAGAACCTTGTTCTAGATTCACCGTGTGAGGTCGAGTGCTGTTTTGCAGAAGGTTTTTGTGAGAGCAAAGGATACAGGCAGATGCAAGGCTTCTTCTGCCAGAAGTCATCTCAAGTCACTCTTTGGGTTCCTTATTTAAGTTTCCTTGATCCTATACCAACACTCAGGGCTTTAAAGAGGAACAGTAAGAGATGGAAGTCAAATAGGAGAGTGCTAATTAAGCTAGCACTGAGCTAGGATGATTAAAGAAAGGACGGGAAAGGATAAGCACCAATAATCTAAATGAAAGGCAATCACAGTCCACTATCTTCTAAAGGTTTGACCTTTGCTTCATCTTTAGAATATCAGGTTTAACTACTTTCCATTCCCTTTTTAAAGTTCTCTTTTCTAGTTGATAATCAGAAATATAACTTCCAGCATAAAGAGAAACCAACAGTCCAAGGTTATTTTAATCTAATTCTCTGAAATCATAAGATTTCAGTGTCATGTAGACACTGGATGATATGGCTTACAAAAAAACTCCTTTCCACATTTCCAAGTATTCCCATTCTTACTTCTTAAGACATTTAGTATTTGTTGAGACTGAGCTGCTCCCACAGAAGACCTACTAATGTGAAGCTTTGGCTCAGACAAATGATAGAGTCAACGAAACAGAATGCACTGGTTCCTGACTGAGAAACACATTTGAATGGGTGACTGGGTTAAATGCATCCATGTGCCTTGAAGCCAAGGAAGGATATTCATGCAAGAGCATTCTTTCTCACTCAGGATGCAAAGGGAATAGATTTTCGTGGGTTTGAGACTAGCTGGTCTACATAGTGAGTTCTAGGACAAAGCTACATAGGGAAAACTTGCCAATAAATAAATACATACATACATACATACATACATACATAAGGAAGCCCTGATTTGCTCTCTTTTGTGGAGCTTTGACTGGTAAAAATTTGGTTTTCAGAAAGAAATATACATCATTGATTATATGATTTCTTATTGTTTGATTTGAATCTATAAAGTATGTCACAAGCTGACAGGTTGAGGGGCAGCATATTAATCTCTCTTTTTCCCTTTATCATGAATAAATTTTATAAAACATACATTATCTGTCTTTAAAATTCATGAGCGTTCATATTTACTCTATTCTACAGAGGTCCTTTACTGTGGTTTGAATGTGTCCACCAAAAAGTTCATGTGATAGACATTGAATTCCCTTAAGTCACAACCAAATGGCATTTGAAGACAGGGACTTTCAGATGGACCTAGGGTTAGAAAAGGTAGTCTCCCGGTGATGTCACTACTGACTGTAAAAGATGAGGAAGAATGTTCCAAGCTAGTAAACCTGCTCGCCCTCCATTTGTAATGCCATCTGCCTCTAGAGTGACTATGAGAAGCCCCTTAGGAGACACCAAGCAAATGTGGGCTTCATGTCCTTTGACCTTCCCAATCTCCAAACCAGAAGCCAAACAACCCTTTACTCTTTAAACTACTCAGGCTATTGCACTCACTTATGGGAACAGAAAACGGACTCACATACACTTTAATAAACTTGAAGCATTGCTGCTTTTATGGTGTATCACGGAAATTAAGGAGGCTTCATGTGCACCAAGAAAGCTTTCCCCTGTGTAAACAGTAGCCTAGGCAAAAGCAGAAACTGAAAAGAAGCATAGTGTTCCTAAACAGCGATAGCAAACGAGATCTATAAAGGCATCAACTAGCATTTCTGAAACATCATATAAAAAAGGGAGTGTCTGGGTTGCTTGCAAGGGAGAAAGAAGAAACACAGAATAGCAACAGGTCTTGGTAGGACATAGTCTATGTGGAGACAACTAAAGTCATCTTGATGCCATAGGTGTTGAAGGTGAACTTAACGCATCTGTGCTGGTCAAGTAGGGTAGGAGTAGAAGCTGCTGTTGAAACGCCACTCACAAAAGCTATCCAGGTGAAGTTGGACTGATGCTTCTCATTAGGACTGACAGAGCATTTGAGCTCCGTCTGTCCCAGACTAAGGACAAAGCATCAACTGCTGCTTTCTCTTGGAAACCTTAAGCTTTACACAGATGTAGAGATGAACAGGGGGTAAGCAGTTGCCTTGGTCCATAAAGTACTCTTCCACAAGCGTGAAGTCTCAATTGTGATTCCCAGCACCGATGAGAAAATGTCATGTGTGAGAGACTGCACTTGCAATCCCAGCACTGGAAAAAAAAAAAAGCTAGGTGGATCCCTGGGGTTTACTGAAAAGAAACAAGTTAGACATCTCCTGAGATAGGACATCTGAGATTGACCTCTGACCTCCACATGCACATTTATATGCGCACCCACGCTCACACACACACATACACACACATTTTCGTTTAAAAAGAAAACTTAAGCAGTCCTTTGAAAATCCTCCAAACTCGACAAACATTATAGTAATTTCTTTCTCTTTGCTTTGCTAGTGAATGTTAATAGTATTTATCTTTAAGGCTTAGTCTAGTAGGCAGGCAATCTATCTCTCTGATTATTTGAGTTCAAAATAAAACAATGGGGCTTTAAACTGTTACAAGCAGACATAATGAGGACATGAGCTCTTATTTTGGAATGATCCAGATGATCTGACTCTAACTCAAACTCTCTCCCTAACTGTATGACACAGAGCAACTTACTAACTCTCTTGAATTTGAGTACTCTATTCATAACCTAAAGATAATAAAAGCTCCCTTTGTAACTGTCTTAAGAACTAAAGAAACCCATACATCAAAACACTTTGTAAAATATGAGGCCTCAGGCAAGTGTTCTCCATGTACTGTAACTGGACTGACTTTTACATTCAAGGTCATCTGTTAGGTGTCAAAGGTGAGGCCAATAACACAAGATCACTCTGAGTAACACACTGAAAAGAATCATATTTAATTGCGACACCACTTAAAGGGAAGTCATCCAATTTAATTAGACCGTCTCTACAGAAATTCTCCAAGCGAGAACTAGTTCTAGGAGAGGCTGAAAACTTAAATGCTTAAACAGACCGAGTAGATGATGCCCTGAGATTTGAAAGCTGAAAGTAGGAGGAGTCCGAAGAGCATGCAGGTAAGTAACCAAAGAGTGGTCAGAAGGTGCATTGCCCTTGTGAGGGAGACTGCAGGGAGCATGGAGGCTATGGGAGGATAAGGAGGTACTGTGAAGGTTTAATCTGTCTACTTTTCACATAGGGGAACTTTGGAATCAATGTTACTTAATTCCTGATATTTGAATGATGAGATAGACTCTAGATGTGAATACAAATTCTTTATTTTGGGAATTAAGGGGGGTTGGGTAGACTATTTGCCTAGTATGCAGAAAACTCTATATCTGCTCTCCAGCAGACACAAACTTGGAGGGGGGGGGATGTAGTGTGTTCTTGTAATGTGAATCCGTAGTGGGTGGAGACAAGAGAATCAGAAGTTCACAGTTATCCTCAGCTACAAAGGGAGTTCGGGGATAGCCTAGGCTCTATGAGATCCTGCATCAAAGAAGAAAGAGGCAAAGAGAGAGACAGAGACAGAGACAGAGACAGACAGAGAAAGAGAAGAGATAAAAGGAGGAAGGAGGAAGCATAGATGGACATACCAAAAACAGTAAAACTAAGATCAGCTTTGGACATGAACTCATATATACATTGAAATAAATCCTGTACCAATAGTGGAGTATGTAAGACAAGTGTGGATTCAGATTTGTTTGTGGGATTGGATTCTCCTAAAATGAGAAAGAAGCAATGAGCTGAGCAAGCAAAAGTTGGAGCTGAGTTGGTGCCATGTTCACTAAAATGGAGTCAGTTGTATGGAATGTGGGTGTTCTGAGGCTATCAGAGACAGAAGTCATAAGAAAACAGAAAGCCCAAGTTGAGCCCTAGTCATTTATGGGAAATGACCTCTGATACCATCTTTCCTTCTATGAAAATGACCTTTTTCCCCACCTTCCCCCCAACAACTGGCTAAACATTTCTCAAGTCATTAATGCATCAATATGAAACTGATACCTGTCACTCTCACCAGAGTCCACAATATTAAGGGCGTTGGACAATAGATGAGTATAGAGAAATGCATGTTGACAGTGACATTCATCGAAGATCAGCTGAGCCACTGTGACCCCAGACTCTCCCAAAGAAATTAATGTGCAGCTGAGTTCTGCTATTTTTACAACAATGTATTCACGATGTTTCCGATAACAAAAAGAACAGTGTGCACAAAAATAAACAGCACTATAAAACAAAATTAAATCCTACTGACAGAAAGATTATGTTTGATTATGGGAAGAAAATACTGGTTTACTCAGAGAATGACGATTTTAATCTTTTTCCTTTATTCTCTATCTTTTATTTAACCATTGTTTTTTGGAGGTGATGCTAGAGATTAGACCCCAAAGCCAGGACCTTTCACATGATAGGGAAACACTCTAACACTGAAACATTCCTGGGGAGATTCCTCACTGTTTATGCCAAGATCTCAGAAATAACACTAAATGAAATGATGAAACAGAGTCTGTCAATCTGTGTAGTACTTGTACACAGGGCTGACCTATGTGCAGGAAAAAAGAAGCAATACATAGATTGTTTTGGGCATTTTTCTCTATTGTAATTACATATTGCAGGTTTAAAGCATTCAAACCAACTCTTTTCATCTAAACCACTGAAAGTTCAATCATTTGCTTCTGTTATGCATTTTTGGCAAGATGAGCTGTGGGCACAGAAGGAAAAGAGAAATGGGAAGGCTTACAGCAAAAAGCATTCTTTCAGTTGGCAAGTAGATTATTTGCAATTATAAAAATGATGTAAAGACACAAACATGAGTGGGAAAGATGACACAGAGATGATGTTTTCTACACCCACATTTTTCTATATACCCTCTAAAAATTCTGCAACTACTGTTTTGCTGCCTCAAACATATCTTAATACTACTATTGGACTTATGTCAGGCTAACTATGCTACTAGTTAAGTATCCAGAATAACCAGATGCTCAAATCGATTCACTTAATTTAGTCACGTGTTTATGAAGAGACACTATATATGGCAGACACAGTAATAAACTTAGGGCCTTCCTGACCACCCATGGTCATCTATGATCTTGTCCACAGTCAGCTTTCCCTTCTGCCTGCATTACAAGCCTTCTTATCTAATTCTTTATGACTCAAGCTTGGTATTAGGAACAAGACTGTTTATGTCTGTGTTCAGTCACTGGTAGAGTACCATTGTGCAGATTGCAGAGTTGATGGATAAAGTAACCGATGTCATCAAAAGTCAGACTGGAAGTGATATGCAGATGCCGTGAAGAATGTAGGGAGGTTAGCTCATGCCTGGGAAACCTCAAGCTTTGAAGGTTCATCAGTCCTAACCTGACACTGGCATCTGGGACTCAGCTTGACCAGGAAATTCTCCTAGAGAGAAGACTGTCTGAGGCTTCATTGTAACTTCCCCTCCTGCTCTGAAGGCTTTGGAGTGGCTAGAGAGGGTGGAAAACAAACAAAATGAATGTGGGACTGCATTCAGCAAAGCCCTTTGGGGCTGTGATAATGATCTGGTAATAATGGCTTCCCACCAAGTAATCCAAGGTATTTCACGGTTTGTCTGGTTTAACCAGTTAGGGTTGAGAAGTACACCCCTCAGTGAGGTGAGGCATCTTGGAATGAGGCCTGGCCTTTACTGATAAGCAAAGTGGGGATGTGTCCTCCACCCCCATGAGGGTCATTATACACATCAGCCAGTCTGCATGAGTCACTTTCAACCCAAATTATGTGTCTCAAAAAGAAACCCTTGGCATGCATTCTTACTCCTCACCTGTTGCCAGAATCTGTCATTCAAAGCGAGCTAAGGGTATTTACGTTTTTAATCACAGTACTCCATATCTTAGTGTTCATATTCTGTCCTGGTTCATCTGAGGCCTGCACAGAGCTCCCTGTGATGTCAGTAATAAGTCACCTATTTATCTCTACCTCTGCGGCTGCTGATCTGAAAGCAGAAATTTTAAGAGAAAGAGCATTAGAAATTCATCTCTTTCTTGTGTGTATAATCAGTAAGAGGAACAACCCAGAAAGAGGTGGAAAGGCAGAGGGAAAAATCCTCTGAGACACCTGGGTTTATGTAGCTAACTCACCCACTCGATCTAGGAATTCACTGGAAAAGTTAGAAATGCCTCCCGCACATCAGATCAATGTTTTTATAATCAGAAATGTTCTCAGTGCTAACACACACCTTCAGTTAAAGACTGCCTCAGCAAGTTACCAAGGGATAACAGGTCCAGACTCCGAGTTAACAAAACATTACCTCATCCACAAACAACTCCATTAACTGTTCAGACCCTAAGGTCAAAAATCCTTTTTCTAAGTTTCTGGAAGTTTCTCCACTTTCAAAGCAATTACAAACGTGACCTTTCTGTCTCCCTAAGAGCAGACAGCTCAAGGCAACTTTGTCCTAATCAATATAAGAAGACAATCTCAGGACTTCTTTAGAATGTCTGAACAAAAAGATACAGTGTGATTTAAGAAAAACACGAGTTCTAACTTACATGGAGATAAATTTGAAGGGAAAACACTCAGCAAGTGTTTGTGATGAAGGAAAGAAACTCCTAGGAGCTAAGAGAAAATGGAAGCATGGAGATATGAGAGTTTGGAGGCATGGGCAATTTTTGGATGGTTTGGGCATGACTCCCATCAGTTTAGAGGCAGAGAGACAAAAGTCATCTTCCACTTAGTTCAGGTATCATGCCTCCCTTCTCTTCATAGCTAGAGCTCTGCCCAGACATCCTCTAATACAAAAGGAAAACTGTAATGACAGATAAGGATACTGGGCCGCAGTAGGGAGAGTCAAATCAGGAGTTGATGCTGATGTCGCGGGGATTTATCAAAAACAAACAAACAAGCAAACAAAACAGTAATCCACCTGTTGAATGCATGCTTACCTGAGGGTAGCATGGACACGATGTCAGAATGTCGTCATATAGATAAAGTGGCCGTCATATAGATAAAGTGGACATCATATAGATAAGGTGGCCTGGTTCAGCTTCTCCTGTCTCTCCAATGGAAACTGATTGTTGGGTAGCTTCAAACAAAAGAAGAAAGCAGAAGGATAAGCAGAGTCCAGACCATCTCATGCATGTGGTGTTTTTCTTCTGAGTAGGTACCAGACAGATAAGTAAGATGGGGAGCAACTTGGAGTAGGAGTTTCTTTGAACTATGTTTAATTGCAGAAAAGAACCTAATCTGCCTGCAAGGATCAGTCTGCTTGGGCTAGTTAAAGATCTTCTAAAGATGAACCCATCAGGGACTCCTGCAGAGCTGGGTCTTTTCTCTAAAGAGTCCCATTACCATAAACAGACTAACAAGCAAACAAAGGTGTGGTGTGTATGCCTTTAATCCCAGCATTCAAGAGGCAGAGGCAGGTTGTTCTTCCTGAGTTCCAGATCAGCCAAGGCTACATAGTGAGGTCCTACTTCAAAATAAAAACAAGACAAGAAGAAGCACAGGAGTCAAGGTCACTTCAATGTCCCTAGGTGTGAGAGGAAAAAATAGATCTTTAAAGAACTAAATGACCTGAATGATTCAGAAAAAGTATGCTCAGATATTATTTCAGTGGAGATAATCTGATTGAACGTATTAACTTTAAAGGGAGCAGAACTACGTAGAAGAAATCTTTCCTTTAAAAGACACACCATTTGCATTCAATCTTCTGTATAAAACTATCAGCATCATTGTGTGTGTGCACATGCGTGCGCGCGCACATGTACACACAGATGCTTGTGGAGGAAGCCAAGAGTCCATGTCACCTGTTTCCATTTGTTCTCTTTTGAGCCTTGGTCTCTCACTAAACCCAGTAAATCCAGAGCTTACATGTTTATTTGGGCTGGCTGGCCAGCAAGCCCCAGAGGTCCTGTGATTTCCACCTACTTCCCACCTCCACCCACAATGGAACTACAGGCACACTGGTGACCTGAATACAGGTCATTTTACAAATGAGATGGTCCAGCCCTTCTGATACCATTTATCTAAGTGTAAGAGTCTCAAGAAAATTAACATGACAACCTTGTGGACATGTGAAAGAGATGCTGTTGGCTTCCTTTTTCTTGCCTTCTTTACTTACTAAGAAAATACTGTAACTTTGAGAGTTCTACTTTTACTTCCCTCCCTAGACATATCCCATTGATTTCATCGTCTGCTTTCTCCTGAAAAGCCACAGGTTGATTTTAATCCCCCCTTTCCTTGTGATGTCATTTCTTTTCCCTTGCACTTTGCTGTCTTCATCCTTCAGAGGAGAAACATTTTTATCTCAGGGACAGGGAAGTCTATTGTAATCTCCATATCCTTTCTTTACCTAATGTTTTTTGTTTTGTTTTGTTTCCTTGTTTTTGTTTGTTTGTTTGTCTTCCTTGTGAGCATTGAGACATTTTTCTATTTCGTTCCTCAATTTTATATTCCCTTTAAGCAATAGTATGCACCCATGGTTTCTGCTCCCAGCAGCTCCCCAACACCCAACACCTCTGCCAAATCTGGTCAGTGTTGCTTCCTTCCCAGAGCACCAGCTCCAAACACTGTTTCCAGCTCTCCAGCGAGATCCTACCCTCGCCTTCAGTCCACTACCCTGGTGGTTTCCACATTGCTCTTTCCTGGACTCGACATATGTGGAATTCCCCAACATTATGATAATCTCCGTTTCTCTATATTTAGTGTGCCTGAACATTAGAATCACACCTCCAATTTTTAGTAATCTTTGTAAGGAATAGCGTGAATGTTTTTGTAAGACCATCAGTTCTATGAACAAAAGAAAATTCTTCTGAAGCCACATTTTACATCAGTAGTGCTGCCCTTTCAGTTTTTCTAAGCCATGAGCCACAGTTGCATCCCTTAGTCAAAACACTATTAATTGATTCCAGTTAACACTAAAGTAACATTCTAGTTTTTATTCTGTATTGGACTAGCCTAATTTATCATCGTTATTTCGCCAATGTTTTGAAAGGTGAATAATGACTGAGTCATATAATCTTATGAAAGCAAAGTATCTCTGTGTGTGTGTGAAAAGTTGGCCTCGGACAGAATGGTCTTTGCTGTGCTGGTTATCAACCTCCTGCTCCAGAACTGCATCCTGCCTTTTACCTTCAGCTATGCAAGGCTGGAGGCAGGACTATGCAAACTTTATCCAGTAAAATCTTCCTAAGCAGGGGATACTAGAAAGATGCTGCAAACTGGAAGGGGACACTAGTTCCTGTTTGCGGTCTGTGAATTTCCTGTTGACTTCCTGCTTCGATGAGCCTAACACTAGTAAAGACGCACCAGAGCACAGCCATTCTCTAGGGCAGGGTCTGTCTCCAAATGTCCTGATTTGTAGCAAACCATTTTCCCCTGGCACCTGGATTCATTCAAGTATGCTAAGCGGTGGTACCTTTGTCATGTCTGGGAATGCCACAGATGCACCAATCCAGTTTCTGAGCTCTTCATGCTGTCAGCTAAGTCTTTCATGGCAGCTGCATCATTGTTCAGTTCTTTTGATAATGTATAGCTGTACCTTAATGCATATCCACAAACCTCTGTCTCCTTGCTGGTTTCCTGATTATCATCGTCCATTGTACATAAACTATATGTGATTTGTGTTCCCAAGATTCACTTTTCCCTCTATCATACAGCCATGGGGAACATGGAGAACAAGGTCATGCATGCTAGATAAATATTAACTCTAAATTTGTATGTTGTGACTCAAACAGTAGTTCCCTCTACAGGGGAAAGAGGATGAATGGAATCATTAAAACCCAGAAAGAAAGCAGAAGGGAAAACTGAGATCATAGAACCTCACCCCCATGAGTCATAGCAAAGTTTTACAAAGCAAAATGTAGTTGCATAGCAAGCACCATGAAGGGCCTCATAAAAAAGCCAAACAAAATCTAAATGCTTGCTACTAAATTATCAGGAAAAAGGAAAAAAAAAAACCAAAACGGCAGAAGTAAATATTTTCAGACACTTCCCTGAGGTGAAGCACGACCTGAGATGGAGAGACACTATCTAGAGAACTATGGAATGACGGAGTATGAGACTTGGAAAGAACTTATGGGGGAGAGAGATGGAATCAACATCATTGTAGATCCAAAAGATACCTGTTAAAAATTTTAAAAAAAAAGAAAGAAAATGTTAAGGTTTGACAGTGTGAAATAAATATATTTGTCATGCTTCAATTAATTTATCAGAGCCTTAATTCTCAATGTAGCTGTATTTGGAGACAAACATTTTTGTAATAAAGGCTAAATGAGGTCTGATGGGTGGGGCCCAGATCTAATAATTAGTGTCCTTGTAAGAAGAGACAAGAGAGATCTTGTTTTTTCTCCTCCATGTTGAAGACACTCTTAAGAATGCAGTCTTTAAGCCTGGCAGTGGCAGCACACGCCTTTAATCCCAGCACTTGGAAAGCAGAGGCAGGCAGATCTCTGTGAGTTCAAGGCCAGCTTGCTTGGACTACAGAGTGAGTTCCAGGACAGCCATTACACAGAGAAACCCTGTCTTGAAAAACAAAAATGCATGCAGTCATTAATAGTGAAGGAAGAACACTCTCATCAGAAACCTAAAGGAAACTTTAAGCTTGTATTTACAGACTCCAAAACTGTGAGAAATGAATTGTTCTTGTTTCAAACACCCAGCCTGTGATGTCTTGTTATAGCAATCAAGCAGTCTAGGATAACTGGAAAACAGGTTTTGTCACAATTCTATATATATGGCTAAACAGTGTGCTTAAACATTGTTTCCTAACCAGTTCTTACAGCCACTGTCTTCAAGTTCTTGATCTTCACAAGTCTTATCAAACAGATGCTAACTGACTTTGATTACTAAGCCTTCTGTAATGTCTGGAATCTTAACATGAAATTGAAAATTTAGGCTAGCTGATCATTTGCAAATATAAGATCAAACAAACTAAGTGCACAATTTTGGTTAAAAAATAAGAGAATCAACTCATAAAATTAAAACACATAGAAATGATTGTAATAGGGAATAATGCGTTTTTAAAAGTTCATTGTTTTTACTATGCATAAATTATTGTGCATAAGACACGCTCTTGCATATGCTTACTCTTATACTATCCTGTGTGTGTAGGTGTGTGCATATGTATGTGATTGTGTCAGAGAACAGGAATTGATATCTTTCTTGATTGTTCTCCACCTCAGTTTTTTAGAACATGGTCTCTCAGTGAACATGGAGTCACCAACTTGACTAGGATGGCTAGCCAGAGGCCTCTGGGAATCCTCCTGTTTCTACCTCCCCAGCAGTAGGATCACAGGCTTGCTCTGCTCTACCTTCATTTTTACATGGCTTCTAGAGGATTAAACTCGGGTCCTTGTGGCTGTGCAAGAACCATCTCCCCAGCCATCACTTGCTTCTTGGAAATGGGCATTATAATATCTCCAGTGCAAGGATAACTTAAAGCATTCCTCCCATGGAGTCTCTCCAGCTCTTGGGAGTTCTTTCTAGCTTTTACTGAGTAGATCTACATTCTCTCTGCTTTCAGATGGGGTGGGAGAGGAGGAAAGAAAAAATGATAAGCTAATAATGCAAGGCACTGAGAAGTTAAGCAAATTTCTGAAGCTCAAACTATTTTAAAATGATTGAGTGTGAGTTTGCAACTGAGGAGTATGACATTCTAGTTAGCTTCTTAATCATCCTCCCAGACTCTGGGAGGGCTGTTAGGTTGTTCTGGTGTTGCTATGTATCTTTGCTACACATGATATGGTATCATGGTACTACAATTTATCTTTATTCAGGGAAGATACTGTGAATGTCACATTGCATGAATAAACTCTGGAAATCATCCAAAAGACTGGGAAATCTCTTTTTGTGTCTTCCTTCAAGTGTGATCTGAGCCATTTTTACAGTGGGCTAATAGCTTCACCAGGGAGAACCATCTAATCTAGACAATGTGTGTCTTAGGTGATTTGAAATAGTAGTTCAATTTCCTTAAACCAACTTTGCCGTTTCTCTCTCTCTCATTGCTCTATGAAACACAGCATTCACGCCAAGGCCTCAACACTATCAGTTGTACTATGAGATAACATTAGTTGTGTGTGTGCCTATATGTGTACTTGCATGCACACATGTATGCCTGTAAGGGTGGAGATAAACATTAGGCATCATCCTTCAGTGGCTAACAACTGTTTTTGAGACAGCGGCTCTCATTGGCCTATTTCACAAGGCTAATAGGTCAGTGAAGCCCAGAAAGCTGCCTGTCTCCATCTTCCCAATGTGAGGTTGTAAGTCTGTGCTGCCACACCCAGATTTCCACACTTTGAACTCAGGTCCTCATTATCGCATGACCAGCACTTTACCAACTAAACTATCTCCTGAGCCTTAATTTTTAGTTGATATGAGTGAGAGAGAACTATACATATTCATTTGCAAATGTATGTTATGGGTGCAACTATTTTTATTCTTCACTGAGGTGCCCCAATCATCTATATACTATTCATTGAGCAGAGCGCATTGAGGATTATAATTTTGCACTGGAAGTTCAGTATAGAATAATTCAAACACTATTTGCACCGCATATTCCAATGCACTGTGAACGTTGTTCTGCAAGTACCTAAAGCTATTATTTATGAAAGTTCTGTCTGTCTGTGGATCACATCCATAGAGCTTAATAGAGATTAACACCCTTGAAATCTGACTTGTCATAAACAACCACATGCCACTACCAGGAGTAATATACCCATTACTTATTAAGCATGAGGAATGAACTGGGAAGTAGCCTGTATATTTCATGCTCGCTAGTTCTTTTGTTTCTTACTATATGAGGGTGGCATTACTTTCACCCACATTCCTGATAATGTGTTTATGTGAATTTTTAATGTTAGTTGAAAGTCTCTTCCATGGTAACCAAGCCATGATTAGAAAACTGGCTAGCTTCTTCTCCAAAACGAACAGATTGTCTTACAACTTCCTTACAATTCAAGAGAAGAATAAAGACATCATGATTTATTATGAGGTCAATACTAGTTGAGAAGAGATATTTAACATTAGAAGAAAAATTAAAATAATAGTTTCCATAAAGCTATTAGAAACCACAACTCATTTCATTCTTGGAATATTATATAATTCTCTAGACAATGAGATCATAAACAAGAAAATCCCACAGGCAAAGTCCCCGAGAAAGTCCTAAATATTTGTTTTAGAACTTTTAGATATATTTCTCTTTATAATTATGATCTCAGACAAGAGTCATTTGCCAATAAAAGATTTCCATGTAAGAAATATTGCTATAACAACAAGTATTAAAGTGCCAAAAGTATTAAAGTGCTAAGGAAGTTGAGAACTTAAGTGTCTTTTTATACATCAACATAACAAAAGAAAATGACAGCATACTCTCTTGGAGAATTTTAAAGTATTAATTACATTGTCAGAAGTGAAGATTACATCATACAGGCAGCCTCTCAACTCATTGATAGATCAAACATTGTCTTGCTAATTTGAATATTAACCTGCTTGTATAATCAATTTTAATTTTGTTACACATTTTTCTTATGCAAACGAATCATACTGTTCCAAAGACACAGAGGTCTCAGAATAACGGAACAAAATTCAGTGGTTGACCAAATGCATGCAGCTCTATGTCTGCCATGATTTGTCCTTTGTGCCACATTCAATCATCAAAGCCTTTTCTTCATCTCACGAGAAAGCCAAGTTCAATAAGACAGGATCCTTCTGGTCTTATATTATCAGAGATCTGGAATATGCCCAGGACAGAGTGGTCTGGGGACCACTGTTACAGGTACTGTCCTCTCTCTAGTCTCGACAGGTTTGAGAAAATCTATGGTTTGTGTTAGTACTGACCCTTCCTAATCAACATGAGGTTGGTAAACCAGCAGCTTTGGCATGTCTTACCACCAGCCATGCAGAAACGTGGTCTGCAGCCACATCTGCTGAGCCAAGACCTACCTTGCAGTAAGGTCCCTATATAATCACTCTACGGAAAAGAGGTTGAGAGTCATTCAGCTTAGCTTATATTGTGAGGATGGAAACATGGTACCTTCTCTCTCACTGGGGCTTTCTATATTTTTACCTTGGCCAGGCGTTTAGGGGACCCACATAGGAAGTGTAGTTTTGGGGAACTCCAAATGCTTACCACCTGTGGGCTGAGAGAATTAAAACTGCCTGCTACAAAGTGTCAGTTGATGTTAGGTGGTGTGGCAGAGAGCCAAAGCGCCTTGGCCAGGTGTGAGACTTCTGTGGACACAGCTCTGTGCAGGACAAAAGAAGAACCAGGCTCAATCTGTACCCATGGAACAAATGAGAAAAGAAGCAGAACGTGAACTGTGTAACAGAAAGCTATGACTTGGGACTGTTATCCTTTAGGAGTCAAAGGATCCAAGCAATGTGGAGAGTAGCTGGTAATTTTTTATTCCATAGAACAGGAAAGTGAAACTCGGGGAAATTTTAAACAATATCAGGAGCATCTGATAAATTACAGAGCTGAGAGCCACAGCCTTACCTGCCTGCCCCAAGCTCAGACTCTTGCACAAAGGTGGTCATGAATTCGAATGTCAACTTAAATCAGTTATTGGATCCTCTCCCTTAAGCAGACTTTTTTTTTGTATGCATGCAAATTGGTAGAGTAAGTGCACATCCCAGTCCCTTTCAGTGCTAAGTGTAGTAGGGAAGGCCTGGTTTAAATACATTCTTAAAGGAGGATGCATCCAAAAGGGAAGTGAAAAGGAGCTTCCAAAACCACGAGTTAAACTAGTCAGAAAGCAGAATATAAAGAACAAGTTTCACTCCATGAGAGGTCTTGTCTGAACATCTTGCAGGAAAAAAGCAAGACACCCCTTCCTCCTCTAAGCAAAAGCACTATCAACATTTCCGCTCACTTACGTGTTGCCAGTCTTCTTTCCCTGGGTGAGCTAACCCTCACCCTTAGAAGTCAAATACTATCAATTCAATTAAACAAAGCTATTATACCAGACAGGCCTTGAGAGCTCAGGGTAAGGTTCTAGCTCATTTATAAAAGCATCCAAGAGATTTTTCTCCCCAGAAATCAGTGGTAATGATAAGCAACTTTATAGAGAAAAATCCTTCTCAAACCGTCTAGAATCGCTTTTCTCTTTTGTTGTAAGCTGGCAAACAAGGAATTCATAAAGATTTCTTGAAGTCTATTTCACAGCTGTGCCTCAGCAGTGGCAAAATAAAAGGGAAAAAAATGGCAGAAATTACTTAAAATGCAAAAAGAGCAAAGGGAGCTATTGTGGTGGGTTGTTACAAACGACTTTGGAGATCTGGGGAATCTAAACCCTCCAAGTGCACTGAGAAGCAGTCATTTCATCTGAAGATAGTAATCCTCTCCCTGAATTCTGTGCATGTATTAGAATATCCTCTTATTAAATTACAGTGTTTTATAACCAGTGAATAAAATTGGTATCATGTTTACTATGCAAAAATTCCTGCTATTTTTCAAATGGATGTATATATTTTAATATAAGATTGAAATTTAATATTGAAAGCACCAAGCGATAAAAACCAACCCACCTAGTTTCAAGCCCTGCTTAAATTATTTTTTTTTGAAATTTTGTATCTAATAACATAGTTCAATAATACTGAAACGAGATTAACGCTATGATACTATTTGTTTAGGAAACCCAGAATGTTGCTATGGAAACAGTCTCTGCATATCTATGGAAACAGAGTGTTGTAAATAACGATACTGAAAGGGGAACCTTGCAAAGTTGCCCGTCCATTCTAAGAAAAAGAAAAGTGTGGGGCTGCAGAACAAGGAAAAGTATATTTTCTTATAAAAGGACAGCACATTGTTATATTCTTTTTCTCATGATAGGAGTTTTAATCTAAGGTTTCATAGTTTGATTCTTTACTAACTTGTCAGTTACTGACTTCCTCTTAATGATCCAAACAAAGCCGAGATATAATTAATGTGAAAATTTACTGAAAAGTTTTCTCATTCAACGTGAGTCTGATAACATTTTATCAGCCAAATCATTTTTCCTACTAATACTAAGGTGGGCAATATTGCAGAAAGTATATGCTTAATTTAAATAAAATTCAAGAGTAGAAAGTAATAGCTTTTTAAAATCTACAGTTAACAAACACGACACTGCTGTAAGCTGGGTTATTAAAATAAAATTAGGATAGGACAAGGTGGCTAAGTGGTTGAGACAATGACCTCTAAAACAAAACTGAGGTTTCCTTTTACACTGTGAATATATGACACCATTGTTGGAATGCATGTGACCTTGTAGTGATTTAAGACTTTGATTCCCTGAGTAAGTCATGTCTGGCTGAAAGGTAATTATTATTTCTTATTTTCCTTTCATCTTCTGATGTGGCCAAGACAGCTGTCACTGAGAAAATAGTGCCACACATTGTAGAGTGAAGAAAGTTGCTAAAGAACACAACATGTAAAACAGCAACACACATAAAAACAGCCAAACACAATTCTGCCTAAGCCCTTGGCACTAATAAATATAAAGTCTGTCTGCACACTTTTGAGTGCA